>QKYT01000421.1:72579-101224 GCA_003550305.1 Glomus cerebriforme | reverse complement strand
AAAAAAAGAATAAAGAGTACTATAGAAATTTCAGGAAGGAATCATATTATACATGAAATTACAAATCAAACTAACATGCAAGAAGGCGAAGATAGTGGTGTAATATTAAGATCACAACGAAAATGTGNATTTTGNGNAAAATTAGGCCATTACCAAAAGAAATGTNCTAATAAAAGAAATATTGGAGAAGAAGATTAACGGATTTATTGTTATGTATGTATATTATTTATTGATTGATTTGATGTAAGATGATTGTTTAATAGTTAATAGAAGTTAATAAAAATGCACATTTATAATTAGAGTGATCACGAAGATCGTGCAAGGTTGCAATATTAGTACGAACACGANGTATTGTTTGTGTAAGTACAAATAATTGAAATTCTATATAAAGACCTGCTGTATGCAAATGGGTGGAAGGTTTGGGAGGATTGGGGAAGAAGAATGTTTTTTTTGTTCATTTTTCTTGTAATTTAATATGATTTTCTTTATTAATAAAACTTTATGAATTTTTACTTGATTTTTATGATTAAATATTTGTTAAAAAGAGAAAAAATTATTACACGTTTTTATTNATTTATATATNTAATTTTATTATATTTTGAGTATATAATATTAAGTAAAAAATTATTAAAATTTTAAAAATAAATTACATAAATTTTAAATCACGTGATGCGGTGAGTGTTAAACTAATCCTTATTTAAATTTACTTATCTCATAAATATATTAAAAAATAATTTTTTTATAAATTATAATTAAAATTTTATTAAATTTATTAAAAATCTTTAAAATCAGAGTCCAGATTATTATATTGGCCAACATTAAACATAATTCTGGCCAAATTCAAAAATAATTCGGGCTAAAACCATCTGATTAGTTTTGGAAAAATTTTCTTTTAAAATATTTTACTACTGATACATCATCTTTTTATCACTATAAATGGGCGGAGGAAGCAGCAATGGCTCTTCCCCTGTAGGTATTAATGACTTCTACCCATCCATAGAGGAGGGGCTTTTCGCAAGATTAATTAAAAAAAAATTAAAATTAAAAAAAAAGAAAAAAAAAATAAAAAAAGGCTCATTATATACTTTTTTTGTATCACGTGTATCACATGATACAAGCTGCAATTTATTTTAAAAAAAAATAACTGCGCGCCACACTTATCAATTAAGCCGCAGTCGCAATTTATTTTAGTTAATCATTATTTAAACCTTAAATCGGCAACTTTTAATCGCCGTTTAAACTTTGAACTTTGTTTTAGAAATTGAGAAACGGTTAGTTTCTTCGTGAACTTACCATTTTTTTTTAATTTTTTTTTAAAGAAATGTTTCTAATGTTTCTTTTTTTTTCTTTTGTAAGTCTCTCAGTTTTTAGTCCGATATTGGAAAGTAACAAACGGTAAGATTCTTTACAAAACTTACCATTTTTTTTTATTTTTTTTTTAGAAACGCTTATTAACATTTCTTTTCTTTTCTTGTAAGTTTCTGAGCTCTTTGGTCCAGAATGGGAAGAGAAACGGTAAGTTTCTTCATAAAACTTACCGTGTTTTTTTGTTTTTTTTTAGAAATGCTTATTAACGTTTCTTTTTTTTCTTGTAGGTTCTCTGAGCTCTTCGGTTCAGAATGGGAGGGAAAACGGTAAGTTTCTTCATAAAACTTACTGTGTTTTTTTCATTTTTTTTTAAATAAACATTTTTAACATTTCTTTTTTTTTCTTGTAGATTGTCTCGCTAGAATTATCATCAATTTCATTTCTATTAGTCTTGCTGAAATTATCATCAATTTCATTTCTATTGGTCTCGCTGGAATTATCATCAATTTTATTTCTATTAGTCTCACTTGAATTATCATCAATTTCATTTCTATTAATCTCACTGGAATTATTATCAATTTCCTTTCTATTAGTCTCGTTGAGTTAATATATTTATCAAATAAAATGTTGAACGTTTTGGCTTGAATCATATTACAAAAAAATGATATATCATATCTATACAGAATTCATTTGTTTATGAAACAGTAAGCTATATATTTTTTTGGTTGATGTTGTAGAAACTGTTTCTTCATCGATTTTTGAGGCATTTCATTTGTAAGAAGATATTTGTTTTTCTTGCACTACGAACAAAGTCTCCTTAAGATAGTGGAGACCTGTTCCTTCAAACTCTTTCATCTCTTCTTTCTGAAAATCAAAAAATAAAGAGTTAGAAAAAATATTAATACTAGAGATAGTTCTTATAAAGAAAACCTACCCATTGTAATTGGGATTCTTCATCAACTATCTCAGATTCCATGATAATGTCCTCTAGGTTTCAAAAGAGTTTTACTGAATTTGATTTTTTATCATCCTTTATTATAGAAAAACAAATTAGAATAATCAAATACAACATGCAAAGTAATGCTCATGCAAAGTAATACTGCATAATCAAACTACAGGCAAGCAAGCAACTTTTGCCTTGCAAGCAAGTAACTCACAAGATGTCTGTATGAACAAGCAATCTGATACTATCACAGACGAGCAAGCAACTCTTGTTTTATAAGCAAACAACTCATAAGATGTCCATGTGAGCAAGCAACTCACAAGATACTCTATTAAAACACTACAGCATTTCTCCCATAAAAATACCAAAACAAACAAAGTAATTCACCTTAAATTCTTCTCTCCATTTCCGCGCCTTCTTCCCTATCTCAGTTGTTTCATTATAGTAACTAGTAATAGTATTTAGTTCAAGATTGTATTGGCTGTGTTCCATTTTTGGGTCTTTTAAATCACCCATATAGCGTCAGAAGTCTAAGAACTTCTTAAGTGAAGGATCATCTCTATTCTGCCAAAAGGCTAAATATTCACAAATAATTATGATAAAATAGAAAACATTATTATAAGAAATAGCTTAAATCTATCTTACCAGGATATTTCAGGGTGTAAATACATTCAAGACTTAGGTACATTTTTACGTCTTTATAAGAAAAAGTAAATGTGAACGATCTTTGACTTATTGCAGTTTGAAAAAAATCTGTGATTGTAAAATAATTATGTGTTAAAAATAATCATGATTATTTTGATTATTTTGATTACTGACTTTTTGGATCATCAGCTGACTCAATTTATACGTGTAATATTAAACATATAAATAACCTGAAAAGTCAGTAACACAAAATAATCAAAATAATCATGATTATTTTTGCCAATCACAGATTTTTGCAAACTACAATAATTTGAAACTATTTCACTAAATAGATTGGCTCCAGATACATTGTCATACAGTCACCATAAATCATGGGATGATTGGCTAATTATTTTCTGATGATTTCATAAAAGCAAGGGTTATTCCCTATACCTATTTATCTGTGACATAAGAAATAGGCAATGTTAAGGATGCCGGGCATTTAGGGCAACTTTTGGAATATAAATTTTCTGATTCATAGTTTTGCGATTCTGATCTAATAATCTATAGTCAGTTTATAAAGTAAACAGAGATGCGAGATCTAAGATTATGTGATCAGATAGGAAAATAATCTCATAGATAAGTTAACTTACAACTGAAAAAATATATTTTTGAAAGGGATATATGGTACAAATAATTCTCTATCCATTTATTTTTCTCTGAAATCTGGTTTAGAGGAATAGGTTTGTGCAAATGATTTAGAAGTCTTTGATATGCCCTATCTTTTATACTTACTGAAAGTTTATTTGTAATGTAATTATAATTCTGATGGAACATTATACTCAGTTATTTTACACGCAAAAAAAAACTTGCATGCAAAAAATTACTAAACACAATTATTTTTAAAAAATCAATGCTCATAAAATATGCAAAACTTTATTAAAATTTTTAGATAAATACCTTTTAACCAAGAAATATAAAAAAGAAATAGCTAGGAAGATAGCATTTGAAATAAATCCACTGATCACAGTAAGAAAATATACTGATTAATGAAATAATAATGGTGCTATAAATCATGTGCAGAAGAATTACTGATGATTAACCTTTATGTAATTACCATATATTACCCTCCTACATTTAACTATTACCAGTAGCAATATCATAAGATAGTATTGGTTTATGCATTAAGGACTCATCATTTTGTTCTTCATGCTCTGTATCAGAAATATCCATATCATTATTATTGTCATCATGAACTGAAGGGATCCTTCTGGGATAAGGTGAAGATTGTCTTCAACTTCTTCAACCAACAGATGATGATTGTCTTTGACTAATAGATAAACTTTAGCTTAACTGTCTTTCGGAGAATCTCAATTCACGTTTGACATCCCTAGTTAATGGTATGGACATAATATTTCTGCTTCCTCTATTTCACCTTCAGTTTAGAGTATTAATATCATGGACTCTATTGAATTCATTTTTAGGTCTCTTCCATGTACAAAATTCATTGAAATATTATGCACCCACTCGACTTCTTCTAGCTCTATGACTACTGGCCATAAAATCACACATAGTCTAACCAATAAAATAATTGATATTAGGATTGAACATGAAGTGACCACCTACAGAAGGGAATATAGTTCTTAAATACAGTGATAACTTACATTATAATCCTAGACAAAATTCAAAAATTTTTCTTTACATTGGTGGTCATTGAATGATATCCCATTCTCTTGATTGATTTTATCTGCAATATTATTTAGAAGATATTCTGATTTCTTTCAAAATTATAAAACTTATCTAGTCTAACTAATAAAATAATTGATATTAGAATTGGACATGAAGTGACCACCCACAGAAGGGAATATAGTTCTTAAATACAGTGATAACTTACATTATAATCCTAAATAAAATTCAAAAATTTTTCTTTACATTGGTGGCCATTGAATGATATCCCATTCTCTTGATTGATTTTATCTACAATATTATTTTAGAAGATATTCTGATTTTTTTCAAGATTATAAAACTTATCATTTCTAGTTCTATGTTTATTAATAAGAGTACGAATTTGTGCATTAATCCATTCAGCCATTTTTTCAATAACAGAAAGTTTTATAAAACAGGATGCTAGAAAATAGGTTGATTTTATATCCTAAAGTATTATTACATAATAGGATTTTATCATTTGGTTACTAATTGGTATTTAGGATTTTTTTCACCAGTTATAAACTGGCAGACCAATTAGTATATTTAGGATGATAAAAAAGTTATTTACTGATCTAGTAGTATATAAATGGATTATCATCTGAAGGATGATGATCCATTTATATACTAAACTAGATCAGTAAATAACTAATACTTATCATTTGTATAACTGAAAATCAACTGGAGATTAATTGTACATCAACTATAGTTTAACCAGACTTTAACCAGACATTGCATTTTTTATTAGTCATTACTGTTTCATTTTTCATGACTCCCTTTATCTATCAATCTGCAGAAGATAACATATCCAGCTTATCCTAATAGCTTTCTTTTTCAAATAAATATGAGAAAAAAGTGCAGTTAATTAGAGTTTTTTTTCAAAATACAGTCTTAACCTGACTTCAACCAGACTTCAACAACTAATAATATCTATTTATCAGTAATTATACATCTTATTTCATAATTGTGCTAATCTTAATAAGCTAAATAAAAATGTACTATTTATTCAAAGATCCTTAACGGCAGATCCAAATAGCATAATGTCTTAATCCCTTTGTAAAACACAAAACTAGAGGTATTAATTAATGCTATATGGAAATTATACTAAAATTTTTGAGCAAAAAATTATGATAGGCAAAGAATTATACCAGAACTTTCTAAAAAAAGTGAATATCACTACCAGATTAATTATTTAATAATTTAACATCATGATCTAACCCTCAAAGATTTGCAAAATATCTAATGATATTTCATAAGACCTTGGTCCTGGCTAGTGTTCCAAAAAAATCTGATACAATCTGAATCTGCAGATTTGATCTAAAATGGATTCGGATCAGTTTGCAAATTTAAGATCCGTGGATCTGATCTGAAGCAAATAAAATCTGATCTGAATCTAATCTGATCAGATCAGATCATAGTACAAAAAAATCTGGATCTGATGTGATCGGATTCAGATCTTCATATATTAAATATGATAAATAAAAAAAAAATTTTTTTTTTTATTTTTTATCTTTTTTTTTTAAAGACTTTGTACAGAATAGGATTGTAGGTGTATTTGATTATCCCGAGCTATGTGAATATCTGAAGTCAGGTGCTCATCATTAATATTATTTTTCGATCTCCTTCGAATAAATTCTTCAGGATGGAAAACATTCACCTTGCAGATCGATAGATCAAGGGGACGGGGTTGCACCTGAATTTTGACAAGAAGCTTATATAATTAGTCTTAAATTGACATTGGATAGATTGGCACGAAAGCTAAAGTTTGCGCAAAAAGATGATAAGCCAGCCAGTTCAGAGCAGTGATCACCAGTTCGGAAGAGTTTACTGAGCCACAAATTGTGCGACAATAACCTTATTTTTCAATTAAAAAAATCTTCTAATCATATAAAAATGCATATAGTTAATTTGCTAGAACATCTTCCACCAGAATTAATACCATTTATTATAAAGGATCTTTTAAATCAGGATCTAAAAAATTTTCGCAGTATAAATGATATATGGGCAAAGGAAATAGACTCTGATACTGATCACCACATTATAGCTATGAACAGACATTCGCCAACTCAAGGTAATATTTTCACTTTAATCATTAATTAGTTTTTGCTGGACCACATGCATGTACTTCTGTATGACAAAAAAAATATAGATTAGTTAACTTATTCTAGACATAAGCACTGGTTTGCGCTAGCCAAATTTTTTATGAAAATATCATGCAATTCTTGAGAAATGTCCTTCAGAAATCATTGGACCATTTTTCAGGGTTAAATCTATACATATAAAGATATCCTATTGCATTTTTATCAGCTTCTATTTTACTTATTTCTCAATTAGTATAACCATCAATATCAAGAAAATCTTGAATTCTGCTTATATCCCCTTCCAAATATAAAAGTAAATGATAAATTTCCCCAAGTGACATTTCCCCAAATGTTACATCTATAAGATCTTGCATATTTTGATGTAATATTGTAAGGATGGGGTGACCACAGATATCGATTTTCTCTTGTATCAGTTTTAATTCCTCCATCAAACCAAACAACAGCCCAAATGAATCTTCAAGTATTTTTCCTTTCTTGCTTTGATTCAATGCTGTTTGATTTCTAATCTCAATGGGTCCCTTCCTCTAGTCTGAGTCCATACCGAGTTTTTCCTGAATAGCTATTATGTCTTTCTTCTTATATAAAAGTAATTCATATAAAAGCTCTTTATGTAGCTCATCATGTAATTGAGCATCAACTTGATCAGAATTATTATTAGTATTACTTGTCATGATTGTGTTTATCTCTAGCTATCATATATTCAATTTTGTATCCGGAATACTGATCATCAACCCGGAGCGGGGCCGAAAGGTACTTTGCATGATCACCAGCTCAGAAGATTTTTTGCTGAGCCACAGATTGTGCGACAAAAAATAAGGTCTTGTGCAACATAATTTTCGTATATATATATTCGAAAGAAAATATTAACTAACCAATACCCTATTTTTTCCCATACAATTATGAGAAAAATGTTAAAGAAGGTCTACAAGTAACACAGGACTAGCTCTAAAAGTAAATATTAACATTAAAAGCATATGTTATGAAGGGCTGAAGGATTCGCAATTTTAAGATCGCTGGGCGTAAAACCAACAATGGTCTCTCCGGTAGATCTCCATGTGAAAAGGTTTGAAGATTCCATTTACATGTGCTTTTATAGAACTCTTGGCATCAGACGACAATACTAATTACACCTCATACCTCCTTAACTTTTTTCCAGCAAGATATAAAGCATGTAGGGATATGTGAAAGTTCAGCCAACTTTCCACAAAAATAATTAAAGTATGTATATGCCCTAAATTATATATGTATGGGAGCGAGCACCAAGCCGAAAGAAACTTCTCACTATGAGCCTTGTATTTCAGAAAATAAAATATGGCCAATATTTCTCTCAACTGTCTTATCATTCCAGTGGGGAATTTTAATGATGTCCAATGTAATGCGATACACCAAACAATTACAATTAGTACAGGTTAACATGTCAGTGATCTTGTAAATGCAATTAGAGCTAGATTGGAGTTAGAAGATGTCCCTTTAAGCCTTTATCAAATTCATCCCGGGAGTGTTCAAGAAAAGAAAATGGATTCTGCGAATCTGATTTCTAAATATTATAAAGAACAACCTGGTGTAGAATTCTTTCATGTCACTGTATATTCCCATTAATAATTCACAGTAATATATAGCGATCTATTTGCAATTTTATATGTATTAGTTGCTCTGGCAATATTTTTTTTATTTCTTAAATAAAGTATATATTACGTTCTTGTCATAAATTTTGTAAAATGTCACGTGTAATGATGTAATATAATCACCTGACAATCCTGTACTACATTTTAATTGCATATATATTGGGTAAATGCATTATAAATCGATACAAAAAAAAATCTATCATTTCTACCTGAATGCTTTACACTGGAAACCAAAAATACTTTTATATCTATAAACCAGCTTTACCTGTAACTGCAGTCAAGTGCATATTTTTCGCAAGCACAAATATACATATATAAACACCATGTCTTCATAAGCTTCTTCACCCACTTCACCCGCCTCAATAACAGAAGAAATTTCTACTAAAACAATGTCAGACGTGGTTAAGGATTTCGATACAAAGAAGCTTATTGAATATTTAAAAAAGAAAAACTTAAAGCTTAAGGAGCCTCCCTTTAAAATTTTACGAAAGGAAAAAATTGCTGGTCTTGATTTTCTTAAGTTAACTGAAGAAAAACTTGAATGCTATGGTATAAAAGGAGGCCCAGCAACAAGACTTGTAAACTTCATCGAAGGACTTAGTCAGAAGCTACAAAATTATTCCTCACTCAAAACTCTTGATGATCTGAAGGAAATGTTACATAGAAATAAGGTCAATGGGAAGGATATAACAAACATTAAACAGTTTACTCCCGGTAGGTAATTAATTATTTTTTGAAACTGACTAAATAGCTATATTAACTTTATTTTTCTCTGTAGTCTTCGAGAAGATTAGTGATAATAATAAAGTATTCAAACACTATATGGAGGACATTATCTTGAAATTTTCAAATGTGAAGACCATGACCGATGCTAATGAGGCAACGCGCTGTGATTTATTTTAGCTATATTACATACATCAATTGCCATCGCCAAGAAACTCACCTTTCAAGATATATTCATAGTTTTGCAAAAAGATATTTCTAGTGAAGATGTGACAGGCCGAGTGGACTACACAATCAAAAGTTTGGAAGAGTTCCTCTGTATTACTGAAGGGAAATCATGTAATATTAAAATTGGATATGCTTAAGTAAGTCTGCTTATCCTCCTAGTATATTATTTTTAATGAGAACAATTCTAGCCGAAGGCACTCAGACAAAGGATGATGTATTTTTCTCTTAGAATCTGACGTAACTTGAAAGTGCATTCCAAACAAATAAGAAAAAATGAACTGCGGATCAAGCATTTAATGAAGATTATTTTGACTATCTTTATGGCATCGTGACCACAAGGGCTGAGTGGCATTTTATTATATATACTCCAGATGGTATTTACTGTACAAGTGGTAGTGAATACCAGATTAATCTCATGAAATCTGCAATCAAAGAAAATTCCAAATTACTTCGAAGCAATGTGAAAAGGATAATAGGTATAATTGTTAGGCTACTAAAAGATAGGGTTAGTGTTGGTAGTTCCCAACTAGCAAGAGGACTAGAATCGAAAAAATTATCAAAAAATAATAGCATAGGCACCATGTATTATGGGCTACGTTCTAAACATTTGTATTTATTCTTCATATAATAATAAAAATTTTTTCTTGGCAAATTTGCGGGATCGCGCGATCTCAAAAAATCACATGATATTTTTTTATTTTGAATACTTATATACAGTCATGATATCTGAGCTTGAATTATTGAAACAACGTATCACTGAACTTGAGGCTGAGAATGCAGAACTTAGGAAGGAGAATACTGAGATCTTCTATCTTAGAAATAAGCTCTCAGTGTCTGATGCTGAAATAGCTGAACTTAAGCGTAGGAATAACGAGTTTCTAAGAGCGAATAAGGAATATAACGAGAGGCGTGATGCTAAAAATGCCAAACTCAAGGCCGAGAATGTTGAGTTTAGAGATAGACTCACAAAAGTGGAACAGAAGCAGACTCAAAATGAGCTGAGAGGCGCTTCACATAATTCTTCTAACAACAATTCATCCAACTTCAATTTGGTTGCAGAGCCAATGGTAATGCAACATAAAAAACCGTTAGTGGATGAGGAAATGGATACTTCATTACCTGAAGAACTGATACCAGAGGAGTTAACAGAGGTAACTGTATCAGCTATTAATATATTTGTTATAGACCAATGTGATCAGAAATCTTTGGAAGATAAGGAGACGGATGCTTTCTTGGATGAAAAATACAAGAAAAGTGTTAGCAATGATATTAGGCAGAAGAATAGGAAAAAGAAATTATTGCGTGAATCAGCTAAAAATCAAGTTTATTCAAAATTATCACTTAGCACAGGCGATAATATCTCTGTTCCATCATCCATTGAGGACAACCTATTATGGGACACAAAAATGATCACTTGTACTGATAACGAGGATGCTCCATCTGATGAAATGTCTGAGCTGATTGCTACACAACCATTTGATAGAAATCAAGTCACTGAACAAACTTTGAAGCATGAACTTTCTAGGCTTATTTCTTCAGTGGGATCAGTTAAACTACATGATGAGTCCATCTTAAAAAACGCAATTGAGAGCTTTACGCAGAGATTAGCTTATTGGATTGATGAGGCTATGAAAATAGGTCTAAAAGAAATCTTATACTTGTATCATTATTCCTTTGAGTTTGAAGAAAAAGTAAAAAATATTACAGCTGATGGCAAGACTAAAGATAAGACAGCAAGATCGATGATATACAAAGAAATGTTGCAGTATTTACCTAATGTCACTCCGGGTAATTTGCGAATCTGAACACATAGAGCTAAAAATATTCTTATGCTATTTGGAGAAAAAAGGATTGGAATCAATAGAATTAGGTTAGTCACTTGTAGCGCAAGTGATATTTCTAGATTAAACAATACTTAAATTCAAAACATTATAGATTATGTGAATGATTGGATTCATGTAATTTCAAAAATCATTACCAATGGTAATGATCAGAGTCATATGAAATGATTTCATCAGTTACACCTCAAACAATTAGGACTAGTCTAACCTATGACCGCGCTTATTTTCGCGACAAAGCATTGGATCAATATTCTAATTTATATAGAGAATTTAGTAGTGAAAATTTTGATTATTATGGAATTACTGATGAGACTTCATATCCATTATACAAGTTAGATCATGATGATGAGGAGGGTATAGAAGGAGATATGAAGCAAGATCTTATTTTATTAAATGTGAACAGTGTAAAATTGAGATAGTTGCATAGGTCCATTGCTCTTTCTTATACAGATACTTCGAAAGATGGCCTAACTATTTTCTTGGAAATATGATAAGAAATATTAGTAAGATTTTCTATCTGGAATTTTAATTTTTTTTTTGGATGAATACGAGAATAAAAGAGATTTAAATTGATCTGTAATCATATAAAAAGGAAAATGATTGAGTCTGATAAAATACCAACCCCCAAATATCTGGATTGGTATGCCAAATTAAGTGGGTTACCAAACGTTTTAACAGATAAGATTTGTTCCAATTTATACAGAAGATATAAAAAAGAAACTGGAAATGAGCCATGGTAATTATCAGAAACCCGCATTCTCAGAAATTTGAAGCTAGAAAACAAAGTATTATTTTTTATTTTATTACTTCCAATGATGATATTTACTACTGAGGGGGTCTTTTTTCATATAGTTCAATGGGAAAAAAGTCACAAACCTTTAGCTGATACTTCTAACCTGCAAGAAGAGATAATAGAGAAGCCAGTTTCCTCAAAGTCAGATTCATTAGTTTCTTCTGTTCTTGTTGCTAAAAAATGAAGTATTAGCAAAGTTTTAGATGTCTCTACAGATATCCCATTTCAGAATGATAGATCTGTAGATATTTTGGAGATTTTAAAGACTGCAGTATGTGATTTCGACCAAGGCATAATAGCACTAGGATTCTCCTGCTCATACAAAAGTTCTAATCATTTGTATGTGAATTCTGAGCATTATATCAAAGTTCCAAGGGAAAGTATATACAATGTTGAAATGTACTGGGTTCTAGTAAATTGGTTAAGAAAGATCCATAGATATGAAATCACTGGCCAGTGGCATTTCAAACAAGTTTGTGATGACAGGAACTACTACCATCTTTATTGCGACCTAACTATAAAAAAGCCTAATAGTCCTCATCTGAAAGCTCTACTTAAACTCTTGGTAACGGCATCAATTTGAAATTGGATGGGCATTTTGAGTAAGTGTTTAAGTACGAAAAGCAACTCCAACCTCGAAAAATTTGGATCGTAACTTCTCCCGTGAAGATTATATTGTAATCAATCTGTATTGGCCATGTGAAAAGCTTCAGAAGAAGGGGTTAAATGTCATTTACTTCTGGCATGACAGGGACTTTAAAAATGTTCGGATGAGTGCTAGGTTTCGGGATAGCAGTGGCAAATATTGCAAAATTATAGATAAGCTTATTCTTTAGCTTTAGTACCTTCGACCATAGATGTACTATTATTATTTTGTATTATAACAAAACTGATCCTGGTGGTCAATTTTACAAACATATATTCACATGTACCAGATAATAAATTTTTCTTGGCAAAAGTAATTAGCTCTGCTAATGATATCATGTGATTTTTTCTTTTGAATATATAGTATAAATAATACTACATTACGCTAGCATGCAATCTGAAATATATCATCTCAGATTTGTTAATTCATTGAAACAATACACTGCCAAGCTTGAGGCTGAGTATGATAAAATTAGAGCTGAGAATACTAAGCTTAAGGCCAGAATTGCAAAATTGGAAGATAAGCAAACACAGAACGAATTAATAAAAAATTTGCTAAGATCTTTTGCTGACCGACCATGTGACCATATAGCACGAGCCTAGCCAATCCCTATCAGATATGATGCAACCCGCAATATAGGCGTGTACCACTATAGTCTATAGATGAATTTTGCATGCAAACTTTTTTGCGCAAAATTATACCTAATAAAATATTCCATTCTGACTATAAACATATTATTGATAGACTACCTGAAAGTCTTGTTAAGAGAGCGTGTGAGAGACTCTTGCACCATTCTAAAGATCCTGTCCCATTAGAATCTATTTCCAAGAAGTCTGAACGAATTGAATCTTATTTGAGACATACATTAGAGGTTTATGAGAATTTGCTAAATAGGAAGAAATGTAAAACTATGTCTCAAGAAAAAGTATTGTGTCCTCGAAGTTGGCCAGAATGTAATGTATCCCTAGCATTACCGATTATATATATGACAGATAATAATACTCAGACTAATAATATTGACTGTAATCATGAAGAGAAGAATAATCGCTGGGTGATGAATGAACTTAAAGTGCTATCTCAACATCTGCTTGATTATAATAGACGAACTTTTGAGAAATTTATGCTAGATATAGAAAAGGAATATAGAGAGTAGGTTATTACAAATAAAAGATTACAATGTGAAGTTAAGGATCTGAAGATGCAGGTGCAGAAGGCAGAAAAAAAGCTGACATCTATGAAGTTAAATTCTACTCATTAGCCAGAATACTTTTTTCCTTGTACTTCTACAAAGTAAGATCCTAATCAAGATCACGCACTTTTTAAGGATCTATATAAATTAATCCAAGGGGTTATCCTATTTTCTTTTATAATCACGAAAAAAAAATGTCTTTCCGCAGACCCCATCCAAGAGACCAAGACAGAGAAGAACATGTGAAGAACATAAAGCTGAGCTGGAAAAGGAGAACTATCATCTTTGTAGTGAATTGCAATCAGAAGTAGAAACTAATCATCAGAACGAAAGATAGATCAGAGAGCTGGAGTGAGAATATTTCTGGTATGAGGCAGAAATCCAAGACCTCAATAGGGAAATAGAGTGTCTTGAGAATGCTTTAGAAGAGGAGATAGCAGAGCTAAAATCTGAAATTTTTGGTCTAAAAAATAAGCTATATCAGGCCAAGAAGGATGTGCAAGATAAGAAAAAATATATCTCTACCTTAGAAAATCGGTTGGTAGAATCTGAAGAGTAGGTAGAGAAATTGTGATGCCAGATCAGAAGCATCTCATCACGAAAAAATTTGCTAGAATGAGGGAATTCTCCGGACTTGTATAATCTTAATATTGACTTAGAAATAGCTACCATCGCAGAACTAGCAAATGCTATAGATGGTTTTGTGGATAATACAACATTAGCTAGAGAAATCTTAGTAAACCAAATCAAAAGATCAACTGGTCAAATTCATATAAAAAATAATAATCTTCATCGGGATTTAAGAGAGGTAAGGCGAGCTCGTGATCAATTACAGTAGGATTTAGTCTGTAACAACGAAGATGATATGATGCAGAAGCTGAGTATGATCTTGCTATTACATGAAGAGATCTTGCTGAAGAAGCGATAGATAGGGTTGTTGGTGATCTTTAACAGTTGCGGGTTAATACCCAAAGTCAAGTAAATAGAATGATAAATAATACGGCAAGAAAGCAGGCCCATATAGGTGTATTGGTACAAGAAAACTTTACCTTATGACTGCTGTATCAGTGAAATGCCCATCACCTGCAACGAAATAGAGGGATATAGGTCTGTTAGAATATAATCGGGACAGGCTCTATGAACAATATGAGAAATAAAAAAATAAGACCCATGATGCTTGGCAGAATATTTTAAATTTACAAGGACAAATTTTAGTGCTACAGAATAATCCACCTAATCAAGTAAATATGATAGGAATACCACAACCATTTTTTGACTAGGATGATAGTATTCCAGATTTTCTAGTGAAACTAAGATTATATTTGCAAAACTAAGGGGTAGATCCAGCAGATAATGCAGAAGGTTCACCTATAGGAAGAGAAGTAGCTATAGGATATTTAAGAGGCTGTATGAAAGGAAGAGCCTTAGAATGGTTTAACTAAGAGATTACTACAAAGCAGAATTGGGAATTAGCAAACTTATTTGATAATACAGGGCAGGCTAATTTAGTAGCAGTAAATGGGTAAAATGCAGGTCAAATAGGAAATCAAGCATTGAATGAAGCTTTTGGCCAACCAGGAACTGCAATAGTCAAGTTGAGAGTTGTAAAAGATCCCTGTGATGAAGATTGGCGCATAGCAGGTGGTCATCCTACTAACATTGCTATTAATGTACCAAATGCTAATAATGGTACTATGGTGATTGTAGCTGGTATTCATTTTGGTCAAGCCATATGGTGGCTAAAAACACATTTTCCTACAGTGGAAGAGGAGCTTCAGGATTTGATGTATGGAACAATTAGAAAGGAAAATATGACTATAGATGAATTGTATAGAAAATTATTATGAATAAGAAGATGAGCCAACTATAGACCTGAAGAATTACGTAAAAAGTTCTTAGATGCACTTCCACTTCCATGGCTTGAAAAAGCTGAGGATATTAGTGAACATTTGCCATTGGATGAATTAGCTAAAAAGCTTTATGAGATAGAGTTACGTCGAATAGCAAGATATAAAAGAGATAGAATACCTGACCCCCTAGTATCTAATCGAGCATCTCAAGAAATATATGAACCCTCGCCTATTTCAGCTTCTCAACAGCAAGGAATATCTTTAGAAAATATGCAAAAAGCAATTCAGAATGCATTAGCTCAACAAAAAACTGAAAACCAGGCATTAGTAAAGAAAGTTACAAAATTACAATCACAAATGACTCAGTAAACGCAAGTACCTGCTTCACAAACAGTTGAACCTGTTAGACAGCTGAGAGGTCCACCATCTTCATTGAAAACAGAAGAAGGTCTCAAGAATTATTATGTAGCCGAATACTTAAAAGAAGTAGGTCTACTTAATAAGTAAGATTTAGACTCAGATTATCCTGTAAAACCTTTTTTAAGACCCCGTCCTCAACGAAACAATATGTCTGCTAGGATCGATAGAGTAGAAGATGGAATTAATGAAACTCGTGATGCTGTAAATCAACTAACAAATCAATTCCAGAAACTAAATATATGTAAATGCGATATTTTTGGAGAAACAGGCCATAGTAAAGGTAGTTGTCCCAAAAGAGAGACAGCACGTTCTAATTTTAATTGGACTTATTTTAAGCCTCTTACACCTATAAATTTCCAAAACACACCTTCAGGTTCAGATAATGAGGAAGATGGTTATGATGATGATGAACAAAATAGATGCTATGATTCACTGGTAAAAAAAAACAGGTAAATGAGCTGAGAGGATCTAAGTTGATCGGTGATACTAATGCAATCTCACCTCTAGAATTTAGCCAACCTGAAACGTACGATCAGCTATTGTCTAAGCTCTCACCACTAATACGAAAAATATGCTTATCTTGAAAGGTTCAGGAGAAGGAAGCAAAAGAATCAGATGAGTGGTTGTCATCTTTACAATAACTGAATGTTAATATAAATGACTTAACTATTTCCAAATCTTTTTTAGATCCTGGCAGTGAGTTCGGTGGTATAAATAATCCAGCAATTAAAGCGCTTGGATGGAAGACTGATAAACCATCTAATTTTGCTATAAAGGGCAATTCTAAGCATATCACCGATTCATTAGGATGGTATACAGATATACCAGTTACCTTGAAGGATAAAGAAGGTAAGACAGTCACAGTTATTGGAAATTTTGTTCATATTGATAATGGTGAAACAGAACCAATGCTATTTTTTGGTATGTTAAACATTTGAAAGATTCAAGGTGTCTCTGAGCCAAATAAAAACCAGTTCCGCATAAAGTTATATGGAAAGGTATATATTATCCCAACCTTTAGTAAGGCTTCAGTAGTCAAGGATCTGCCAAAAAAAGATCAGAAATCATCACGTAAAGTGCCTTTTGGCTCTCAGGTTTCAGCTAATTCTCCTAATCTGACTAGTGAGGAAGACAAAAAAAAAAGTGCATAAAGTTTGAAGAGCAACTATTAAAAACTGAAAGATGGCTTAACATGATATTAAATGCAGGTAATATTCTTGCAGAAAAATGCTCATGACTTATGGAGAATAAATCGGATGCATGACAGCTTCTCTAGTAATATTTACTAATTTATTAAGATCAAATTCCCGTCTAGATGTATCATCTTTAAAAGAATTGGCTACTTTATCTGCTGAAAAAGATTCATTTTTTGGCTTTATACTAGCCTTTTTTTTCTGACTAACTTTATCTTTTCACCCACTAGTTACTGTATTCAGACCATTAGAATTTGCATCATTCTCATTACAATATTCTGTATGAGTAATTCCGTCTTCTTGTATGTTAGTAGAGGAGGAAGTATTGTGTAAATATTCCTGATTATTTTCTGAAATCTGGTCAGAGACGCTAACAGATTCTATGATTCTACGCCATTCCTCAGTAGGTTCAGAAGGCCTTTGATTATCAATTATTTTTTGATATGTTGTTGATCCTATACGATACTTTTTACACATAATACGCTGAGCATTTGGAATATTATTCTGAGCATTTCTAATTTCTTCAATAGTTTCAGGTGACAAGCGACTGGCATCTGCTCTAAGAAATTTATGGGTACGAGGTGTTTGTTTTTTGCTCATAGTTCGCTAATAATGAGATTAATATGATATCAATAAAAAACTTATTTGCAATTTATTTAATATTGGTCTGACATTGGTCTGACATTAGTTTGATACATATATGTAGTTTGCTTTCTTTACAGTGTAGTATGCTATAATCATGATTCAAATAAAAAATAGGTTTAGGATACATATATTTCAAATATCATATTTGTCTGAAACTAGTTTGTTATTGGTTTTTTATTAGTTTGATATTGGTTCGATTCTAATCTCCCTTCTCCATATTTGAAGAAAAAAAAAAATCATAAAAAACTTTGCCTTCAAATAAATTCATATGGCAAATATTCATACGCTAAATGAAATAAATAATGGGGCACCCTTGGTATCTGGCAATAAACTTGAAGATTCGCCATTTAATCGATATCCATCTAGCCNAACTGAGCTTGAGAACCAACGTTTAAAATATGACCTAGATATTGCTTTAAACTCAGATATTCAGCTTGGTACTAGAAACAGTCTCTTGATNAAAAATAACGAAAGTTTTTCAGAGCGTATATGCCAGCTTGAAGATGAGGNAAGAGAACTCAAAAATGAGATTAATCAAAAAGAGATTTCTCTTTCGAGTGCTAATAGCGAGATTGCTACAAAATTGGAAGAGATACAAGCTCTCCATTCAAGAGTAGAGGAATTAGAGCAGGATGTTTCTTTAGCAGAGAAGAGATTATCAGAGATGGATTCTCTTAAGCGTAAATCTGAACAGGAATACCTAAAACTATCAGAGGAAAATGTTAGTTTAGTTTTGGCAAAAATGGAGTTAAAAGATACACTGGCCAAAAAAAAGATGAATTAATGCAGGTGAGAAAGGATTTGCTTTCGGTGCAAAAGACAGTGATAGAGAAAGATTCTCTCCTTCAAGAAACTAATACTCTTTTAATAGAGCAGTTTTCGAAAGCATCAGCACCAGCGAGCGAATTTAAGCAAAATGAAGTGATTGGAGGTGATAAAGGACTGGAGAAAGGTAACGACCTGAAACAACCTCAGAATCACCTTATTCCTTATTTTTTCAGCATGCATTCATCTTTATAATAGTATTACTAATCATATACATCATATAGCACATATTTTCTCATAGAAATTCTTCTTATAATGAAGAGAAAAATATTCCAAACTATAAAATACCCTTAAATAGAAATCAGAGTTATGGATTCCTAATCCGATACGCAGAAGAACCAAGAGACAGGACTACCCCCTATGAAACTTTACCTTATAGATATGGATGAGGCCACAAAGCATAAATCACCTGAATTCAATCTCACTCCGCAAGTCCATTATGGCCTTTCTCTATGCTAGTCACTGGAAAAAGTGGATCAGGTAAGACTAATATCTTGGCGAATCTTTTTCTTGGCAATAAAGCTGAATGCATATACAAAAATAAGAAAGGGCTGAGAGGCACTTCGTATGGGTCTAGATATATTGCATATGATGATTTGATAGTTTGTGGTTACCATCCTGATGAGTCGAAGCGGGCATTTGTAAAATATATGTATGGTATAATTTCAAAAGATCCAAAAGTGTCTTACTATGAGAATATATGATTTAGCTATATTTCTCCCGAAAGGATTCCAAATGTGAAATCATTTTCACCAGAAAGAAGTACCGTCATTATTTTTGAAGACTTGTGCGTTGCCCCAGAATATATACAAAATCAAATCATTCCTTTCTTTACTCATGGGCGTCATAGAAACATTTCAAGCATATATATAACACAACGTTACCATCATACACCAATAATTATCCGTGAAAATATTTCACATCTAGTAGTCTTCAGTTCCTATCAAGATATTTCCAAGATCATTGGACGATATACTGAAGATGTGAAAAATACCTCTATGATTGTTAATAGTTATCTTCGAAAAGGTGAATTTATTGTCTTTGATCTAAATAAATCAGATGATGATCCACTGGCAGTTCGGTTGAGATTTGATATTCCATTAGACCTTCAAAAAGAGGTAGAGTTACGAGAGAAGTGAAAAAAAGGATAATAAAGATTCATTACTCCTGAAATTAAAGTTTTGATTTTTTTGATGAAGAATCACCTATTTGTAATGAGAAAGTTGACAATAAACGATGCTTGTGCAATTGCTGGAAAATGTGGTGGACTTTGTCTTTCTACTGAATATGTGAATGCTAACATTCCAATGCGATGGCGATGTGCAGACAGTCATGAGTGGACTACATCTCTTAACAATATAAAGAACGGTAAGACATGGTGTCCGTATTGTGCAAATAAGGCCAGTCATACAATTGAAAATGCTAAGCAAGTTGCTTTTAGTAAGAATGGAGAATGCCTTTCCAAAACGTATGATAATAGTTTGTCACCTTTATCATGGCGTTATTCTGAAGGGCATGAGTGGAATGCATCTTTTAACAATGTGAAAAATAATAAGACGTGGTGTCCATATTGCGCAAATAATAGACCTTGTACACTTGAAGATGCCAAACAATTGGCTTATAATAGAAAGGGAACTTGTCTTTCTGAATATTATATTAATAATCGTTCAGCTTTATTATGGATGTGTGATAAAAAGCATAGGTGGTTTGCTACTTTTGATAACATTAAACATTTAAACTCGTGGTGCCCATTCTGCCCGAAATATAAAAGAGAAAAGCTATGTCACGAGATTTTAACAAAATATCTTGGCCCTCCTTCACTAATCCGCAAACCTAATTTTCTCAAAACACC
Source organism: Glomus cerebriforme (assembly GCA_003550305.1). NCBI lineage: Eukaryota > Fungi > Glomeromycota > Glomeromycetes > Glomerales > Glomeraceae > Glomus > Glomus cerebriforme. Next base: position 80,713 of record QKYT01000421.1, on the reverse strand, counting down.
AGAATGTCCCACAGGATTAGAACTTGATATTTATTACCCAGAATATGGCTTTGCAATCGAAGTACAAGGCGTACAACACGAAAAATATATCAAATTCTTCCATAATGGCGATCCCAATAATTTTATCAAACAGCAAGCGCGGGATCAACTCAAGAAAGAATTATGCGAAAAGAACCAGATTGCACTAAGGTATGTTTGGTATTACGAAGACCCATATATAGTTATTCCAGAACATCTTCGTGAATTGAGTCTCATTGAATAAACTCAAAACTTTAATTTCATTTGTGCGATTCACTTTTATTTTTTTAACTTGATCTAAGCAAGACGGAGGATGATCCTCTTGCAATTCGGCTAAGATTTAATACACATTGAACCTGCGGAAGAAAATAGAAGCACAGTAATACAAAAACGCCCAGCTAATTCATAATTTGCCAAGAAACTTTTATTATTCAATGCACAATGCAATAGAGTATCATCACATCACCCGCATGTAGTATACACAAGTCAAAAGATTATATGTATATACAGTAAATAAAAAAAATTACATGTGAATCATTTTTGCCGAGAAAAAACATTTGAGATTAATTACGCATATTTTTTTATTACTTTCCGATATAACCAACAAATAACTTCATTATTATTATTTAACACATGCTATACTCTGGCTAGATAATATGAGATTTTATATTAATTTCGGGGAGAAGATAATTCAGAATGCCTTTTAATTATCTTTTGGAATCAAAACGTCCATACCACATCGGACAGTCCCTGTGACAGTTTCGTGTCTTATTCACAAGTTCATTAAATTTTGGTGTACCGAGGGTATTACGTTTGAAGATTGTCTTTGGTGATGGTGGGCTTGGATTACAAAGCTTACTGTATAAAGTATCAAATGACTTGCAAAAAATCTCTCGCACTTTTAAAAGAGTTTCTACTTCATTGACAAATAAATTCATTTCTTTGATAGAAGAAGGAATGTACACTTGGCCGATATGGGTCATCATATACATTCCATGGATGAGGTCCATCACATAGAAATCCATCTTGTACTCTATATAGACGAAAAGTTTTAAAATTAATGATAAGGAAGAAGCAAAATTAAAAAATATTAAAATTTACCCTACCGACACACTGAAAACCTAAGACCTTCAAGTCCGCACCCTTTTCTATGCCTACATCTAAACAATCTTTCATGAAAACGCCAATGCGAATTAGATCCTTACAATTTTTGTATACATTGTTCTTTTCCGAAGGTGGCTTCGCCCACAAATATGACACCGCATATCTGTAATTGATGAATCACAGATACTACGAAGTCCGGTTGTTTAGCTCTTCCTCCCGACTTCCTCGCCTTGCTTTCATCAAGACCCGTATTGGGCCATTCGATAATGTGCCTGTTTGGGTCATGCAACATCCCCCTCATTATGCGATCTAAGTAGTTTGTTACCAATGTCATTTCACTAGGATCATTTTTGATTTTCGTAAAAGGTAATGTCCTTAAACAGTCCAGGATTATAAAGCCCATATTATCCTTCAAATGTTTATTGTTGGAAAGTTCAGCCATCAACCAATCCGTAGCATGACTAAACGATTCTTTTGTTACTCGCTTTATTGCGTCCCTGAACTTTGCTTCACATTCTGCATCCAATGCAGTTTGCTGTGTCGGAATAATTCGTTGGTGAATCTTATCTAATAGTGGAGAACCAAATATATCGATCATCTTTCTTGAGTGAGAATCAGGGATAAGCAAGAAAATCGATGAAAGTGAAAGTATCTCATGGATATTTGACTCGACAAATAAACCTTCTGTTTTTGAAATATTTACAGAATTATTCTGATACTTCCGGAACAATTGAGACACATTGATCTCTTCTATCTTATAATCATCAGCTGGGTCTCCGTCCATAAAGTACAGATCATCAACATCGTCTATTACCAAGATGTCATCTACCTCATCTTTCTCTATAAATGGATTGTTGATACGATCGACGAGCATAGGAGGCTCTACCAGTGAATAGTTTAATGCTGGGCTATGTGGTGATGGTGTAGTACAACCGCTGTTAATGAATTCCGATTGTTGTGATAGTGGTATAGTACGACTAGTGTCTGGGCAATGTGCTCTTTCTTTTCTACTTACAGACTTTTTCTTTTTTTCCCTATTACTTTCATCACCTTCTAACGCATGTTTTAGTGTTTTTATTGCATTATTAGTTGCTACAGTACGTATTTGATGCGTTTCATTGTTGGTATCATTCAACACACGTTTGGTATAGTCCAACTATTTCATATAGTCAGTCAGTTCCTTGATAAAATGTATAAGACTTCGTGGATGGTATAGTTTGACAAACCTGTATATTCTCAATTTCATGTTTAGAGCGTTCCTTATCGATCAATAACCAGAAATTTTTTACAGCTTCGGAGGATTTCTCATCCTTTTTATAGAAAATAAAACAGACATTAGTAAAAGAATTAAACACCATTTTTTGAACCACTCTACCAAAATAATAGGATCTACTAATGACAAAGCAACTTCCAAATAAAGATTACTATTAATTTGCTTGATCTTGAAATGGTTTTTAATATTATTTATCCATTTGTCTGGATGAATATAAAAAAAAAACAAGATTAAGGAGGACCATAACACGGGACAAAGGCTAACAACCAATGGGACGAAGGCATCTGGTTGCGTTATGGCAGACGAAGGCTAACAACCAATGGGACGAAGGCATCTGGTTGTAACAGTCTATTCAAGGACACCCGAGGGAAGACGAAGTTCACTTTCACCAGCCAGGGCGAGTGTAGCTAGCTACTCGGGGTTTGTCAACATGTCACATTGTTTTGGGACTGGAACATATTCTAGCCCTTGAACCCATCTCATCTCAATTTACAAACATATTCTGCAAATTATACTTACTTCAAAATTGAGAAGACTTGTTTCAGCTTGATCATCGGAAAGCGCTTTCAAAGCCGACCAGTACAACCTATGTTCCTGTCTTTTAGAGTACGTAAAATCGTCAACCTCTTTTCTGTATTGAAGAAACCTGATTAGCGACCAAGTCACAGTAGTCTTGAAGAACCCTTCGATTACTATTGTTATTTGTGATTCTGTTGGTTCACTTGACATTTCTTCTGTTGAGTAGACTGCAAACATGTTTTGTACTGTATTTATAAATTGGTGCGTTGATTACGTAATCGATCGCGTAGTGATAATACGATTTTTATTATTGGTTAGGACGATTACACCGCAGTATATTAATGTATTAATCATCATACCTCTTGTAAAGTAATACAGCTAATCGGCTATGTATCAATGGTCATTAATAGTTACCTCCAAAAGGGTGAATTTATGTATTTGACCTAAAGATGATCCTCTTGCAATCCGCCTAAGGTTTGACACCACTAAATCTGCAGAAGGAGATAGAGGCTAGGCAGAAGCACAAAGAAAAAAGTGCCTCAACTAATGAATAGAATCTGACTTAATAGATGCCAGTTTTTTTTCGTAATTATAAAAAATTGGAATGAGGGAACCGGTTATTTATATCGATCCTCAAGAAGCGCGAGAGCTAGACCAAATCATAGCAAAACAAACACCTATGATTAATATTGATCCTCAAAAAGCTCATAATTTAGACTGGCATCTTGCCTTGCAAAAACTATATTATCATTCTGAAGGTCTGTATCAAAATACTAAGGGATTATGGGATGCTTGTAAAAAAGCCGGCTATAGCTTTCCATTTATTGATGTAAAAAAATGGCTTGATAGGTAAGCAATGTACCAAATTTTTCATCCATCGCCAAAGCATATACCTTATGCCAGTTACTCTAAAATCACGAAGCCAAATACTGTGCACCAATGTGATTTGATCAAAATACCATATGATGAGGATGTGGATACAAATTTACTAGATGATGGCCCAATATATTACTATATACTATTGGTTATAGACTGCACGACTAGATATAAAGATTTCATTTTTTTAACATTAAAAAGTAGTGAAGAAGTCGCAGAAGCATTTAAGAGTATATATGATAATCCTGATAAGCCTTTCAACTGGCCTTGAAAATTACAATGTGATAAAGGCACTGAGTTTATGGGATATGTGACTTTATTAATGGACAAACACAGTGTTGAAATCTGAAGAATTATAGCATGTTTCAGACATACCAGCTTGGCTATGGTTGACCGTTATGCTGAATTATTCAAATTAAGAGTTTTTAAAAATCAGTATTTGATAGAGTTTCTTCTGCCTACTGGCAAGTACTGTAGAAAATGTGAACGATTTACAAGGAGAATTGTTGATAATATGAATGATACTCCAATCCGGCTAATTAGAATAAATCCTAATGATACCACAAAGCTTGAGCAGATATATTCCAAACCATCTGTAAAATATAATCGCCTAATAGGTATTGATGAATCACAACTACCAAAGAGTACTACTGTCTGATTCTTACTTGCTCCTGGAGAATAGGAAAATGATCCTTTTGAAAGATGCAGAATAACAAATCTGATATGTTCTCCTAGCCTATATAGGATCCAGAAAATTGTTATTGGAAAGAATCCTCCCATGCCTGTTTTATATTACTTAGATAAATCAGAACCTCAACGCCCTTTCATGAGAGAACAATTGATGCATATTAAGGAAGAGCCCATGTTACCTCCTAGGTAGATATTGGGAGATAACCAAATGCGTACAAGGTGCTCCTTATAAAAGTTTCTAAGTCTACTACACAGTAAGGGATTGTAATAAGGATTACTCCTTTCCGATGACATAACGCCCTCTTTTCCTAATCACACCAGATTTGTGCGTCTAGATTCATCTGACCTTGTGGGTGAAAAAAGGGACGATTTGGTAATGTTAGTTGCCATTATATTCGAAGGCCAAGCCTAGCTCTTCATTATATCCATCTAGATGTAATTTCTCCAAGAACTTAGGTTTTCAGAGAGGAAATTTTGTATTTAATAAATCTTCGAATATATACCGGCATGTTCTTTTCAGTACATTGAGGCAAATGTTGTACCATCTATAATTCTGTTTCATATTTTTATATGGCGCTTCCCATTGATGGCCCTTTTTACATAACCATAAATATGTATTAGGAGTAACTTTAGCTAAGCATCTACCTTCCCGTCTCTGGGCATATGCTAAGGCTTTAGTGTCAATATCATCTTGCATTTTATAGGTATAATAAAATATCACGCACAGAAATTTGCAGTAGTGATCATCGGCTGGCCTCCAAACTGATTATTAACAAGAGTATGCAATAAATATACTAAATAATACTAAATTATACTTGAGTGGTCTACCGATGCGATGATATTCCAAAGTAATCAGATATAGGTATATTCCAAGGTAGTAAATATGCAGGAAGAAGGTCTAGAAGTAAAAACAAGTGAAAAAATGGTAGGCCACTCAAGCAGAATTATATAAGGAAAAGAAAAAAAAAGTTATACTCGAGTGGCTTACCGCCAATAGGCAGGAAAGAGATTGGGAAGGCAGAAAGGTTCAGGAGAATACACAAAAAAAGGTATGAAAGTAATATAACCTGAACTAATTTGACACTTCGTGCCTCATCCTTGGCAATCAAAATGGTCATGGACAGGATTGCAAGAATGGCACAACATCGGCACTTCATGCCTGACTGGCAATCAAAAAGTGAATGAATGGATTATGGTACATCTTTAGCAAATAGATGGATTGCAAATTTGGCACTTCGTGTCTCATTCGGCAATTAAATAGGCTGGCCATAATAATGCCTATCACACCAGGCCCTTGAAAGTTACTCAAAAGTTACTTGAAAGTGACGGGAAAGTGCCTGGAACTGGCAAGGAACTGAACATGTAATAAGACACAGTAAATTTCATTAATTTTGGCCAGCACTATTCCATATTTTTTTTTCAAAACTTTGAGACGCAATAACTTGGCATCCAGACGGCCAGAAATTATGCCATAGTGCTGGTCAAAATCTGATCCGCAAATTAACTGCACTACCTGATCACAACATGATTTTTAGCAATCAATGCCAGTCTAACATCTTGGCCACAAAAAGGTCACAGAGCAATGAAAACAAGCGGATAGCTAGAAGGTAATAAAAAAAGAAAAGAGCAATAAAAACAAGCAAATATCCACAAAGCAATAAAACAGCCACAGAATAGTAAAAACAAGTGAATATCAATAAAGCAATAAAATGGTCACAGAACAGTAAAAACAGGTAGCTAGATAACATTATACTCATAACTAGATAACATTATAACGGAACTGGATAACACTCTTATAAGAGTGTTATCCAGTAAATTCAAAGTATAAGATATTCATTATTATCACTTGTAAAATACAAAACACGTTTAAAAAACTCAAAGTAAAATCTTTATTATATTTTCATGAAATAATACATGAGAAAAGACAGGCCAGCTAAGTAAAAAATGAATGTAAAAAACAATAGAGTAGCAGGTTGTTTCAAGAGAGGAAAGGCATAAAAGAACATGCCTGCTTGTTAAGCCTGCCGAGCCCTAACTCATATATTGGCAGTTCCTTCCCCACTAATCAGTGATATAAATAATAATGATCTATTCAAGCACCTATTTTTTCTAAGTTTTTGCTATTTAAATTTTCCCCACAATAAAATCCCTTTATTGTATCTTTTCCAATTACTCCCATTCCAAGTCTACTAAGAATATCAACCAATACAATGGCACACATCTGATCTAAAGAATAATCATTCGCACCCTTAATCCTATCAAAGATGTCCGTAAATTGTTTTCGGATTACAGAAATGAATTTTTGGCTTGAGCCTGTAATTAAAAAATGTTAGTCAAACCCCTAATACATAAAGTATTGATTATCAAAAATTATTTGTTTTTATCTTACCAGAAGAACTGGAAGAGCTTAAAGATGAATTAGTTTCAGATTCATTGGACACACTTCGTTGGTCAAAATTAGATCTTTGAACTATTATGTAATGTTGATTTATTTTGTTTTAGAGATTTTTGATAATAACATTAATTCTGCTAAATTCATTATGACAGGCTTCTTCAATATTATTAACTTTTGTAGTTATGTTATTGACCATTGAAAAAATTTTCTGTGCCTTCCTAGTAAAGTCATCATCATATGCCTTATTTTTTTCAGCTTCTGCGATAAGTTTACTATTTATTTCAGCATAAATTCTACCAAATTCTGCAGTGAAAAAAGAATTAACATCAGAAATATATATGTCAACTTTTGCGATGAGCTTATCATTAAGTTTAGTAAAGATCTGGTCATAAAGTGGCCTTTTTTCGATTTCTGGTATATTATTTTGTGTATCAAGATCATTAACAATTTTGATGACACGTGCGGAGAGTTCATTAGAGATCTTTTGTTTTAGATTCTCATACATGGTGATAATTCTTACATCACTAGACTAACAAACAAAAAAATAGTGGTTAAAACCAAAAATAGTATGCTTTCAGAAGAGTTGAGCAATGACAAACTGGACATGATTAGGTAAATTGATGTGTAGTAATTTTATTGAGATTTTATTGATGGATTAAGTTTTTTTAGATATTAATGATTGATTTTTTAATACGCAATTCTCTTGCGTAAATGTGCTAGGAAAGAGGTTTATTTATACTGTATGCTTACTACGCGTAAAAATAAGAATTTAACCTGATTTAAATAGATCAAATAAAAAATTACGTTGCTTTATTATGTGTATTCATCATAATTACATTTTTAATAATTACATTTTTTCCACCTAAAATAATTATAACGGCCTGGATCTCATCTAATAATAATAAATTTTTCTCCCTGAATTTGAGCACATTTAACAATAGTGCTTACATCGGCAAATTTTTTAGTCCATAGATCTGTACAGGTCTGCAATATGATAATCCTGTACAGATCTTTGGACATACCATCAAACTTCGAAAAAAAAAATTTTATGATTTCTGTGCAGATTATTTAAGTATTAAAAATCTGTGCAGAATTTTACAAAGCAAATCTTTGAAATAACTTCATTTGTAAATTTTTACTATATTTCTGTTTATTATCATTATACATTTACTTTTCAGTTGTATAATGTAATTTATACTTTATTAATTTTATTAATTACAGTCAAATATATTTACAAATTAAAAACTAATTTACTTATT
>QKYT01000421.1:55685-66375 GCA_003550305.1 Glomus cerebriforme | reverse complement strand
TCTAACTAAAATTTGAATTAAAAATTTAAATATAAAAATAATAAATAAAGTTTGTAATAAATAATAATGTAATAAACCTTTTTTCTCGTTATTCCACAATAATTTAAAGATCTCCATAATGTAGGTATAGAAACCTCTTTACCAGTTTTTCTAATCATTTCACCCGCAACTTCATCTAAATAATAATCAGGATGTTCTTTTATAATTTCACATAATATCTATAAATAAAGAAGCATGTAAATTTAAATAAATAAAATTAAAAATNAAAGAAACAAAAAGAATCACCTTCATATGGATTCCATTAAAAATTTTCCTCCTTCCAGTTTGTCCTTTTAGCGGATTTATTACACATTTCCATTGCTGGTAACATGCAATGATTCTTCTTACTGTTGCTATACTAAGTTTTAGTAACTCAGCAATCTCCTGCACTTCATAACTTTCAACAAACAAATANACTANTCGCCANCTTAAATCTTCACTAATAGTTCTTNCCATCTATGAAAGAAAATAATTTTAAAACTTGTGATTGAGTGTGATTGAGTGTGATCTAAAGTGTGATTACCAAGTTAAACATAAAATAACAGGAGTTTTCATTAGTAATAGGATTTTGTTTTTATAATATATAGCCCATAAAAGGTCTATAAACTGAAATATTTAAAAAAAAGTAATATGTTATACTAAAAAATTCAAGTTGCATATGCGTGAAAAAATTGTGATCGGTGTGGCTTAAAAAATTTTTGTATTACATGATCAACATAAAATCAACCATTTTGAAAATGGCAATAAGTCACAACCGCAGTTTATTTTAGTCATTTAAACCTTAAATCAGCAACTTTTAATCACCATTTGAACTTAATTCTGAAAATTGAGAAATGGTAAGTTTCTTCATGAAACTTATCATTTTTTTTTGTTTTTTTTTAGAAACGCTTATTAATGTTTCTTTTTTTTTCTTGTAGGTTTTCTGAACTCTTTAGTTCAGAATGAAAAGGGAAAATGATAAGTTTCTTCATGAAACTTACCATTTTTTTTATTTTTTTTTAGAAACGCTTATTAATGTTTCTTTTTTTTCTTGTAGGTTCTTTGAGCTCCTGTCCAGAATGGAAAGGGAAAATGATAAGTTTCTTTATAAAACTTACCATTTTTTTTTTAGAAATGCTTATTAACATTTCTTTTTTTTTCTTGTAGGTTCTTCGAGCTCTTCAGTCCAGAATAGGAAGGAAAAATGGTAAGTTTCTTCATGAAACTTACCATTTTTTTTGTTTTTTTTTAGAAATGCTTATTAATATTTCTTTTTTTTTCTTATAGGTTCTCCAAACTCTTCAGTCTGGAATGCAAAGGAAAACAGTAAGTTTCTTTGAGAAACTTACCATTTTTTTTTGTAGGTTTTCTGAGCTCTTTGGTCTGGAATAGGAAGTGAAAAGGTAAGTTTCTTCACAAAACTTACCATTTTTTTTTGTTTTTTTTAGAAACATTAATAACGTTTCTTTTTTCATTTTTTTTGTAGAATCGGGTTTTTTTTCGATTTTGGCTTAGAAATCTGATAAGGTTTGAAGTTGTTAAAACTTTCTTTTTGAAACGTAAATTTCATAATGAAACTTCATTTTTTTTGTTTTTTTTTTAAGAAACATTNTAACCAAATGTTTNTTNTTTTTTTGTAGATTCAGCTCTGGAAATTCAGGATTGAAAACATAAGTTTCGTAACAAATCATTTTGCTACGAAACTTCATTTTTTTTTGTTATTTTTTTTAAGAAACGTTCTAACCGAATGTTTCTTCTTTTTTTTGTAGATTCAGCTCTGAAAATTCAGGATTAGAAATGTAAGTTTCGTAACATTCATTTTGTTACGAAACTTAAGAAACGTTCTAACTGAATGTTTTTTCTTTTTTTGTAAGTTTGCTCCTGGACTTGGGAAACTGAAATGTAAGTTTCATGATATTCATTTTGTTACGAAACTTCATTTTTTTTTGTTTTTTTTTAAGAAACATTCTAACTGAACATTTCTTCTTTTTTTGTAGGTTTACTCCTGAACTTGGGAAACTAAAACGTAAGTTTTGTAATGTTTATTTCGTTATGAAACTTTATTTTTTTTTATTTTTTTTAAGAAATGTTCTAACCAAACATTTCTTCTTTTTTTNTAGGTTTTGCTCCTGAACTTGAAAAACTGAAATGTAAGTTTCGTAACATTCATTTCGTTACGAAACTTCATTTTTTTTGTTTTTTTTAAGAAACGTTCTAACTGAACGTTTCTTCTTTTTTTATAGGTTTGCTCCTGAATTTGGAAAACTGAAACGTAAGTTTCGTAATGTTCATTTTGTTATGAAACTTCATTTTTTTTGTTTTTTTTAAGAAACATTTTAACTGAATGTTTCTTCTTTTTTTTATAAATTCAGTTCTGAGAATTCGGGATTGGAAACGTAAGTTTCATAACATTCATTTCATTATGAAATTTCATTTTTTTTGTTTTTTTCTTTAAGAAATGTTCTAACTGAACATTTCTTTTTTTTATAGATTTAGCTCTGAAAATTCAAAATCAGAAAAGAAACGTAAGTTTCATAACAAATTACTTCATTATTTTTTTATTTTTTCTTTCTTTATTAGAAACGTTCTAATCGACTGTTTCTTCTTTTTTGTAGTTTACTTCTGAAACATAAGTTTTGTAATGTTCGTTTCATTACAAAACTTCATTTTTTTTTGTTTATATATTTTTTCTTATTTTTATCACTTATCGCTTGACATTTTTTTTTATTTTTATCAACGTTTTTTTTCTTTTTTATCGTTACATTTTTTNTTTTATCGCTTAACATTTTTTCTTATTTTTATCACTACATTTTTTTCATTTAGTTAGTTTACTTTAGTTTTACATTGTTTTATGATATTTTATATAATAAATAAATGCAAAGGATTATTTATCCTTTATAAAACATTATCATATTAGTTAAATTTTGATTTTTATCATTTGTATTTCTTATCATTTAGGTTATTTATCATTAACATATTTATTGGTGTTTATTGAAATCGATGTTTATTGTTTAAATATTTATCNATATTTATCGTTAAGGTTAAAATCTGATGTTTTATCACTATTTATTCACATCGAATTCACTCAACGAGTTCGATTATTATTGATATATATCACATATTATAATTAATGTGATAAATAACAATGAAGAGATATATATCGCTACATATCTCCTAAAAAAATTTCCTGATGTAGCCAATCTGGTTCCCAATTATACTTTTAAAATAACTAATCTCCACTTTATTATTTCACCATTACCAGAATTGCATTCATTAAAATAATTTTAAAAATTAAGAGGAATAATAACTAAATAATAATTTGTTTACGAACTCAAATATTATGTGAAAAATGTATAAATCAATAACAAAAAATATTGTAGGTAATTAAACATTAAGATCTAAAAAAGAAGAACTTAAGAGAAATAATTAACAAAAATGAATAGTTTGTTTACGACTCAAATGTCATGTGAAAAATAAAACAATAACAAAAAATTACATGTAAATTAATATTAAAATCTAATAACTAAATTAACTATTAGCTGGCCTAATCATGTGACTTACTTGTAACATCCCATGAAAAACTTATAATTATTATGTTACATTCTTAAAATGATCTATACCTTAAAGCTCTAAACTAAAAATAACTATGATCACTAAATCACATATGCTAATCAAAAATTCCAGTACCCTTCAATCTTCCAAAAAGTTTCAAAAAATACCAAAAATTTTGACAGGAAAAAAAAAATAAAAAGAAAGATATTACTGAAGAAACCACTCATGGGAAAAACTTCAGGTAGAGGTAAAAAATACCAAATTTTGTAAAATATAAATAAACTTATATTCTATCACCAGAAAAGGAGTTTAAAAATGAGGAGTGATATTAATTACAATTATAATCAAAAGAATCTGAAAAAAGAAGGTAGAAAGAATTATTAGATATTATTAAATATTACTAAATTCTTTTACATTAGTCNTAACATATTTCTTATGTAAAAAANAACAATAATGAGTAAATTGCGTATTTAATAAATAATATTAATAAATTGCTTTTACATTAGTATATATTTATGGTAATAGTGTAAACAGTTTTCGATAAATTACATTTTAATTAACTTTGCAAATGTAGTCAATTTACCAGTTTTGTTTGATAATTTAAGTTAAATTCTTGCTAATTTTAAGGTAATTTCATTAAATTCTACCAACATTTTCATATCATTTCACAACATTTATATTATTAATTTTGGTTAATTTTGGAGAAACGGTGCTATTTAGCTTTTTTTGTGAAAATGTGAAATTCCTCATTTTCACTAAATTCAACAAAAAAAAACCACAATTTACCAAAATTTTTCTGGTTAATTGTGGTAAATTGTGTGATAATGATCACCTTTAAACCTGTGTCAAAATAGCCATTTAGTTTGGAAATTGATGCTGTCACCAATAATTTGAGGAGAACTTTCAGATGAGAACTATTGGGATTTTTTATAGTTAGGTCACAATAAAGATAATGGTAGTTTCCATCATCACAAACTTATTCGAGGTGCCACTGGCCAGTGATCTCATATCCATAGATCTTTCTTAACCAATTCACTACTCACTAGGTCCCGGTATATTTCAGCATTATATGTACTTTCTTTTGGAACTTTGATATAATGCTTGGAATTCACATACAAATGATTGGAACATTTGTATGAGTGGGAGAAACCTAGTGATATTATACCTTGATCAAAATCACGTACTGCAGTCTTTAAAATTTCTAAAATATCTATAGACCAATCATTCTGTAATAAAATATCTGCAGAAACATCTAAAACTTTGCTAATATTTTATTTTTTAGCAACAGGAGCGAAAGAAACTAACAAATCTGATTTTGAAGGGACTGGCTTCTTTACTACCTCTTCTTGTAAGTTAGAAGTATCAGCTAAAGGTTTGTGACCTTTTTTCCCATTGATCTATATAAAAAATAGATAAATCAGACCCCCTTAATAATAAGTATCATTATTGGGAATAATGAAATAAATAATAATATTTTTAGAATGGTGATACCAGAAGTAATAATGACCATAGGTCCTAAAAGGACCTGCCCAAAACACGGAATATTATGTAGTATACTTTTATCGAAAGGAAGATACATAACCAAATCCTTTTTCAGAAATAGTAGACTTTGTCAAAAAGTATCGCTAAATAATCTTATGATATCTAACAGAATGAATGTGCTAAAGTACTGTAATAACCAAGAGCTTATATATTCCCAAGTGAAAGCTTCTTGTACTTAACATACCCATATCTAAAAAATGCATGTTTGGGCCTGTGAAATGGAAATCGCATACCTTTTTATTAAGTAAGAGATTTTTAATAACTTCGAGAATCTCCTGTGAGGTATTTGGATCATCACGAAAAATATATAATGTATTATAAAATATTGTATGTGTTTCATTTCTTTCAGTAGGTCCAAACATATTAGTTGACTAGAATACAAAATGCTAAATAGACCAAATACTGTATGGATTCTATGGAAAGAGCCAAAAGTATTCAATTTTGCTCTTTCCAAAAGCTCTCATTCACTCTTTTAATATCTTAGCTTATTTTTTAAGCTTCATAATAGGTTTTTGCTTTATACCATCCTTCATAAACTTTTTTTTAGTCATGTCTGAGAAGGTTTGGCCATGTATTTTCTGCTTACAAAGGATCTTGAAATTGTTCTCATCAAGGTTTATATCCAGATCGTATAAGAAAATAATAAGAGTCTCAGTATTCCAGTTTTTGACCAAAGTGGAGCAGTTTGAATAAGTTATAGAAGTGGACATGATTTATTAGAAGTAAAAATCGCAAAAATAAAAAATTACATATTCGAATTTACCCTATAGTTTACGGCCTTTTTATAAATAAAAAACCGTGCTAGAGTTTGTTTTTTTAGCAAGAGGTGCATATACTTATATTTTGTAATAATGCAAGTATCATACACGCGCCTTTGGCCAAATTGGCATATTGCTATTTTAGTGTGATTACTATTATGTTACTTAGAAGCTAATCTAGAATAGGCAGATCATAATCTTTATTCTGCATAAACCTACAGGTGGTACATTTTACTAAATAGATCAAAAATTTATGTCGTATATACCTACATGCATTGGCCATGAGATGTGAACAATATATTATTTTATTATGAGAATATTCAGAATCTGGGTCAAGAACTGATCTGAAATTTGGCAGGTAATACATTTCATGCATATAGCGCTAACCAATTTTATTAGGTGATCATGCATGCAGATTATATAGTTATCATTTCGCAAAAAAATAAAGTATAAGCTATGTTTGGCTAAATATAATTAAGATACATAACGCTAATATTCAGTTGAAAGATATTAAGTCTATTTTCTTCCTGCATTTGTCCGCATAGAATCGAAATATGCTTCAGCAAAATCACCCAAAGTAATCCTGCTAAAAATATTAGGCATATTTGATTGATTATTCCAAAGATTTCTAATCTCAGGTGCACTTGCACTACATTGCATGGGTATCTCTTAAGAGCATTCATTAATGCAACAGGTTTTTGTGACAACAGGGAGGAGTTGATCCATTTAGTGCTTCAGATTTTTGGTTAAACACATGATGAGAAATTGGTAAAACCATTTCTTGCCTGGCAGGTAAAATACAAGCTGGCTCAAAATTTAGAGCACTTGGTATAGTATTTTTTGCTACAGTTACTTTAGATTGTACATAATTTTTATAGCTAACTATAAAATTCACATCATGATCATATGATACCAATGCCAACTTATTCTTTTCTAAGAGTGAGGTAAATTGGAAGAAAAGCTCTAAATAAAGATGATTAATTTTAACCTTTTCTTTTAATATGTATTGTTTATATTGCCAGATCTAAAATTCCCTTCTATTAATAGATTGGAGAATTTCATTTCTTCTTACATAATCATTCAAAATAGTATTTCCAGAAATACATCTCTTCAAGTGGCTATCATGATAGATACGAGGGTTATAGCTAATTTTAGGTATGAAAACTAAGAAGTCACATACACTAGTACAATAAACATAATTGATTGGTTGACCAGCGTGGACTTTATCATTTTTATAAAGCTTTCACACGTTACAATATATCCATTCTTAGAAAGGATTCTTGGATTCTCTTCAAGTATTTTCCTAAATGGATCACGAATACGAGAGCACCACATTTCTGGTATTTCATAATCACGTCTTTTGTTAAAGGCCATATTGCATCAACTATTTTTTCATATTTTTCAAAGTTTTCATCACCATAGCTTATATGATGTAGCTTAAAATAGGTTCTACTATCTAAATTATAGTTGTTTCTGAAATTCAATTGGCAAATCTGAAATCTGAAATTCTGTAATCGTAATTAATTACATAATTCCATAATTAATTAGCATGACCTAAATGTATGACAGGTTACGCTGATTATACTGTTTGATGTGTATGGCGCATGTTTTTAAAAAAATGTGTATAAGTCAAAATTTACAACAAAAACCTTCTTTGTTACTTTAAGTAAACTTGCAAAGTGATCAAAAATACAATTCTAATTATAATTTCAGAAGGTAAAATAGTTTATTAAAGTCTTTTTTTTTGAGAAAATAAATTTTTTGTAAAAAATTGTTACGGCTCATGTACCAAATATTTTGTCAATCATTTCTAAAAAAGTATTTTAAAGTACAATATATCTGGCGTAACCTGTCATACATTTAGGTCATGCAATTAATTACATTTTGTGTAATAATGCAAAATTGACATTTGCTCACGATCTAGTGATCCAATTTTATTAAATTTATCACCATTAAATTTGTCTCATTGAGACGAATCTAATGGTATATATTTCATATCTCTAGCTTCAATATTAACGAAGTTAAAATACTATAAACATTTAAAGATTATTGAAGTCAGAGCAAGATCTAATGATTAGATTTAAATGAATTTACTACCATTCGATTTGTCATGATAAGATGATTTTAATGGCGGTAAGATCATATTTCTAGCATTAATATTGACAAAATTATAATACTATAAATGTTTAACAATTATTGATATTGGAACACGATCTAGTAATTAAAATTAAATGATCTCAATATCATTAGAATCGTCATATCAAGACGAATCGAATGGTGGTAAAAAATACCAAAACAGATCACTAGATGCCAAGTTATTATTTATTAAATTTTCTAAATATAATTCGGCCAAAATTAAGGTTAATTCTGGCCAAATATTTTCATAATACGAAATTAATTACGGAATTCAGAATTTTTTTGATAAATTACTTAATAATTACAGAATTATATAATTACAGATTTCTGTAATACTAAAATAATTTCAGCTACAACTATAATCTAAATCTATATTAGCGTTTTGCTAGATTATAATAAAATATAACGATTTTATTGATTTATAGTGTTTTTAGAGATTTTAGCCGATTTAGCAATATTATACTCTAATAAATATCAGATTCAAATTTATACAAATTTGCTGATTAAGCAGTTCTAATGATTTATAGCAATTTTACTGTTTTTTATCGATTTATAGTGATTTATAACAGTTTGTAACAACTATATTATAATAAAATATCAGATTCATTTTTATTTGATTACAAGCATATCAGGGATTTATATAGGTAGTGTTACGATCCAGATGAATCCGTGATCCGTTAGTTCAATCTGTAATTAATTTTTGATCCAGATAATTGGTAGATCCATCCGGATTGCATCTGAATTCATCTGAATTCATCCAAACAATCCAGATAACTGGATGATTGCTAAGCTACATTATTATATATTACCAATGAAAATCTGTATTACATATCAATATATCATGACACAATTATTTACATTTCAGTAGTTCTTTTTGCTTTATAACTTTGTTTCATAACAGACTTGCGGCAAGGTAATTTCAATGGGTAGAGGGGGGATTTTTTTTAACCTTTTAATTTAAGAACGTTACTAACATTCTTCTTTTTTTCTTTTTTTTGTAGAAACAGATTTTTTGACACTGACTTAAAGGTAATTTTGAGAGGTGGAAGGGTTTTTGTTATCTTTTTAATATAAGAATGTTTATTAACATTTGTCTCTTTCTCTTTATTGTAGGAACGGATCTTTCGACACTAATGGCATGTCTCCTTGGAGGTAATTTTAAAGGGTGGAGGGTAAATATTTTTAACTTTTAAATATAAAAGCATTACTTAGGTTCTTCTTTTTCTTTTTTTGTAGAAACAGACTTTTTGGCACTGCCTTGAAGGTAATTTCAGAGGTAGAAGGTTTTTTGTTAACTTTTTAATATAAGAACATTTATTAACATTCTTTCTTTCTTTTTATTGTAGGAACGGCTCTTTCAGCACTAACGGCACGTCTCTTGGAGGTAATTTCGAAGGGTAGAGGGTTTTTTTTTAATTTTTTAATATGAGAATGTTGCTAACATTCTTTTTTTTTTAGTTTTCTTTTTTAGGAATGATCTTTTGGCTTGAGTCCAACTCGGCTCAAGCTAGTATAAAAAATTGCAAAGGTGCTAGAAGATAATTGAGAAATTAAGTTTCATTAATTATATTATTTCCTTCAAGCTTGATACGAATTTGTTGTAAATTAAATTAGTACTTTCACATATAGTTTTAGGAAGTTTTTTACTTTTTTTTTGAAAATGAGGTAATTGATACATTTTTCTATAAATTTTGGAAAATGGAAACGGCAATTAGAATTGATTAGCTAAAAATCTTTATTATGATACAATACATAATTAATCTAATTAGTTAATAGTTCCAATATATACAATAGGCGATACAGTAATATTATCTAAATTTACTTAATAATATAATTTGTATATTATTTGCAATTGTCACTTTAAATTAAATAAAATAATAATTCACTAAATATATATAACCAATTATATTTATTTAATAATTTATTATAAACAATTAACATAATACACATAACACTAAGGATAACATTCTGTAAAAAGAAAATAAAATTTGATTATTTAGAAGTAGNAGGTGGATGAATTGAGNGCAATATTTCAGAATTGCGTTTTAAAAATATGATTCTTTTGAATAATTTGGGACTCATTCTAGTCCTTTTTGGCNCCATGATATTACCTGCATCAGAAAACATCCTTTCAGATGCCGAAGATGCTGCAGGTACAGATAAATATTTACGTGCTAATGTTGCTATATGAGGAAAATACTTTTTATTATGCACCTATCAGGTAAAAGAATTTTCCTCTCAATCAATTTCATCCAATTTTAAGTATTCTTATACTTCATCATTTACGGCCTTTGGTCCAAATTTTTAAAATTTTGCAAAAACTGAGTTTTTATATTTAACTTTTGATTTTGGTGTTGTAAAATTAGAATGATTTGAATTTGATAGAGATTGATTATTACTATGACCTTCCAGTTTTAATTCTTCAACTTTATTACGTAATAATTCTTCTGTTTGTAATTGAGTATGTACAAATACATTTTTAAGACTTTTTGTATGAGAGTCTAACAAGGTAGCCAAAAGAATGTTAGGATTTTAAAAATCCCAGTAATAACACAAGCTTTCATATAGTTTTTCTTTAATTTTATCTAACAATCCAGATGTATTTACAGGTATGTTAATTTGATGTTGACTAGATTCTTCCTCATCAAATACATCCTCATTATTTGTTTCTTCTAAACCATCAG
>QKYT01000421.1:34914-46505 GCA_003550305.1 Glomus cerebriforme | reverse complement strand
TAGTGATACATTAAATGATATTACTCATCCTGCTAATGATTCGAATGCTAAATGGGAGTTGTTAACACTTTTTAAAGTTAATGTAAGTATAGGTTTACCATTTTAATTGAGAAATATTTATNTATTNTAGGTTACTTTAATTAGGAGATTGTGTAAAATTAATGTTATAAATAGAGATGCGTATCACGTTACAATTTGCGCATTATTAAGGGGCAAAAACTATATAAAGAACCTTTGTTCATAGGTGGGTGGGAAGTTTGGGAGGTTTGGGAAAAAGGAAAGTTAATATTTCGCAAATTTCTTGCATTTTAAAGTTATCTTCTTTATTAATAAAATTTTATGAGTTTTTATCTGATTTTTATGAATAAAGATTCATTTAAAAGAGAAAAAANTTCTACACNTTATTTTTTAATTTATATAAATNATTTTATTATATTTTAATTACATATTATCATATTAAATTTATAAAAATTTTTATAGATAACTTAAACATTTTTAAATCACGTGATATATATAAATGTNCAAATAAATGTCCAGAACATTAAAGATGTTGGACATGGACAGGGACTGTCCAGTCCTGGACGTCCAATATCCATGTCCAAGTCCAATGACAACACTGCTTGAAAGGCTCTTCAGTGGATTCATTTAAAAAACCTAAAATAGACTGAACACGTTTGTTAAATATGAGTTTTACTAATGAATAATTTGACATTTTGATCAATAAATAAATCATGTCTGATCAGTTTACAACAACAAATAAAATTTGTAATCAAAAATGCTGATCAGTCAGTAGACTACTAATTGTTTTTTTTGTATCACTATTGTTAACTATTAGATTTTTACACCAATACTCTTTTTCTAAACCAGATTTTCGAAATAAATTATTCCACACAAATTTTTGCCTATCTATATTACTCCCACCTGCACATATTATATAAAATAATATTTCCCATAAGAGAACTCCCTCAAGATTAAGAAATTTAGAACCTACAGAATAAAATTCTAGAGATTAGCAAGAAAATAATCAATGCAATATTTCTGATTTATACTTACCGTTACATCTCATTTTCAGAATATTCCAGTCCGTATGAAATTTGACGCTTAATTTTTTTAACACTAGTACAATACTGCACCAAGTATCAAGAATTCGGCATGTTAACATAAATTTTACTACGCTGATGATACACGTGGAGTTAATTAGATAAGATAATAATATCTCATCACGGGAATTTATTTTTGTAATACTATATGCATGATGATTGTCAAAGATTTTCTCAGCAAAGATCAAAATGCTGATATATAACAAGAAGAGTAATATGTCCGTTTTATTTTGGATCATCTATAGAGGTGGAAAAATTGATTAACATTGTGATGACATGTTTCAAGAAGCTAGCTGAGCACATACCTTGTTATTACTTTGCAGAATATATTTGTTCATTTGAATGATAATATTGATGATGTAAGTTTGATTATTTTGCTTGATTTTTTCATTTTACTTGCACAAGGTGGATAAAAGGGCTCATTAACAGGAACATCACCTTTTTATATAATTTGCAAGATCAATTTCATTATACGTTTTTGAAGGAAATTACGTTAATATAATCACATCACGAAAATCTGATCAGCCACCTCTCCTTAATTTAATAATAAAAATATTTAACGCTATCTATATGTAAAGATCATCAAGGGAGGCTTTTTTAATATACGTAATAATTTTGAGAATATGCGAGAAAGTTTGAGAATAAATTATTTGCGCAGTTACTTGTTCCTGTGATACATGTGACGTTAATACTAAAATGTTTCGAATGATACTCTGCATTTATTAAGTTCTAGATCAATGATTCCGTTGCAATAAAACTTGATTGAAAAAATATATTAGCATATATGCTTCCCACAATCTCTTCATTATATATCTGGATTTTGTAAATTAATTGCGTCTTTGCTTTATTGATCATACGAGAAAAAAATACATAATACAGATCAAAGACTGCTACATGATGATGCTACTTCAAACTAGCTATTTATAAAAAATTGAAGCATTATACTGCTTCCCCTTCTGTGATGCTAATATTATTCTCAAAATCCTAAATGAAAAAATTGTCTATTAGCTTGTTACTTCCTTGCAAATACCTAATACAACCGAAAGTAAACTCACCTTAACTGCATAAAATCTTGTCCAAAAGTTTCTTCTCCAGTATTTTTTTTTGCCGGCACTCTTTCATACTGTAGTACATCGTGAATGTTACTTCTTTACTTACTTATTTGCAAGGCTTCAGAAGATATGTACACTTTAGTATTAGAAAAAAAATATCTAGATATTGTACTATGCATTTTTTTAGGTGATTGATCTCACATGATAGAGTTTCTATGCTATGATCGCAAATTTGAATTTATTGCTTAAAGTGAAGCAAGTAATGCAATATTCTATTCTATTACTATACCATTCGCCATGTAATCTATAATTTCCATGTTTTCTATCACAAATAGAGCATGGTGAGCTCCACGGTTGAGGTGATGCAAAAATATAATTATCAATCCCTCTAAAACTATTTCAGAATTTCAAGTATGAGAAGTGCTCTAAGACAGATTTGATAATTAATTCTGGATCAGGTCTGGCTTCAAAAGTAATAAGTTTGAAATCAAAGGCTTGAGATTTTATTGTTACAGCTTTTGATAATTGCCATGGTTCATGTCCAGTTTCTCTTTTATATTTTTTGTATAAATTAGAATGAATTTTATCTGCTAACATACTTGATAAACCAGTTAATTTAGCATGCCAATTCAGATATTTGGAAGTTAATATTTTATCAGGCTTGGCCATGTTGCCTTTTTATATGAATGCAAACCAATTTAATTAGATAATAGTTGACATGAATTAACCCTGTAAAAAATATCATATAATGAAGCATAAGCAAACATAGTATTGTAAAACAACAAGATTATGCAACTATTTTGATTTTGCGCTTTTCACATTTAATAAAGTAAGATCTAACTTTATATTTACTTTCTAAACTTTCCTTCTCATCATACTCTAACTTGCATAATAGACATATTTTCTCATTGGTAATTCCATAATAATCAAAATTTTTACTACTAAATTCTCTATATAAATTGGAATATTGATCCAATGTCTTGTTGTAAAAATAGGATCAGTCATAAGTTAGATTAATCCCAGGAATTAATGCAGGTAATACACTTGCTTGAGATGTAACTGGTGAAAGGTCATGACTTTGATCGTTACCAATGGTAATAGTTTTTGAGATCACATGACTCTGATCATTACCATTAGTAACAGTTTTATCATTTACATAATCTATAATATTTTAAATTTGGGTATTAGTTAATCTAGAAATATTACTTGCGCTACAAGTAACTAACTTAATTCTATTTATCCCAACCTCTTTTTCTCCAAATAGTATAAGAATATTTATAGCTTTATGTGTTCAGATTCATAAATTACCCAGAGTGACATTAGGTAAATACTGCTACATATCTTTATATATCATCAATCTTGCTGTCTTATCTTTAATCTTGCTATCAGCTGTAATATTTTTTACTTTTTCTTTGAACCCAAAGGAATAATGATACAAACATAAGATTTCTTTTAGACCTACTCTTATAGCCTCATCAATCCAATAAGCTAATCTCTGCATAAAGCCCTCAATCGTATTGTTTAAGATGGACTTATCACGTAGTTCAACTGATGCTACTGAAGAAATAGGTCTAGAAAGATCGTGCTTTAAAATTTGTTCAGTAACTTGATTTCTATTAAGTGGTTGTCTAGCAATTAGCTCAGATGTTTCATCAGATGAGGCATCCTCGCTATCGGTACAAGTGATCATTTTTATGTCGCATGATAAGTTATCCTAGAACACTTTAGTATCCACCTTCTCAATGAGAGATAATTTCAAATTTTGATCGTTACCATTGGTAATGGTTTTTTTGTCATGTGATAATTTTGAATCTTAATCGTTACCAATGGTAACAGTTTTTTTGTCACATGATAATTTTGAATTGTTAATGATTTCTATATTATCAGAAGTAACGTCCTGAACTTGATTTTTAGCTGACTCATTAGAAATTTCTTTTTTTTATTACGTTGTTTTATTTCACTACTGATGGAACCTTAAGCAAGAAATTATCCATCTCTTTCTCTTCAGAAAAGGAACTATCTGTTTTCACATCCACCAATGGTTTCTCATGATACTCTGCAACTGAATTAAAGTTAGATGTACTATCCTCAGAAGGATTATCATTATACGACTGCTCTTCTACTGGTAAAGAAGCCTGTTTCACCATCACAAACCTAGTCTCAAGCTCTGTATTTTTCTGTTTTAATTTCTTTACCTTAGCATCATACCTCTCATTATATTCCTCATTTGCTCGCTCTTAGAAACTCGACATTCCTACGCTTAAGTTCAGCTATTTCAGCATCAAATACTGAAAGCTTGATTTTAAGACTGGGGATCTCAGTATTCTTCTTTCTAAGCTTTACATTCTCAGCCTCAAGTTTAGTAATATACTGTTTTAATAATTTAAGCTCAGATAACATGATCTATATATAACTAATACAATGTATATAAGCATTCAAAATAAAAAAAAAATTACATGATTTTAGCGACCTTGGGTTGTCCAAATTTTGCCAAAAAAAAAATTTATTATTACATATGAAAATAAATACAAAGATCAGAACATAGTCTGTGATACACATCTAGTCTAATGACTAATGTATAATCCTACAGTCTAACTAACCACCTGATATTTACGTGACTTGGAAATTCGCCCCGCGTTCTTTACGAAATGTCTGTTATAAAGTACATATTTATTAATGATAGGAAACTGCGAAGCGCCTTAACGGCAGAGTTACAAGAAATCATAATACAGGAATTTGATAATACTAATAAATTCTTATATATTATATCTATCTAACAAGTTAGAATATTTGAGGTATTCCTACTCGAAAAACTTTCTCTTCTTTTTTGTATCCTCCCGACTTGCCATCCTGAAGTCAATCAGGTAGATGTCACCATTGTCATTAATTAAGATATTTTCCTTCCGAATGTCATTGTGACAGATGCCATACTTGTAGATCACTTCTAATCCCTTAATAGCCTTTGACTTTTGCCATTTCTTTATTTTTTGCTCGCTCAATGAAATGTCAACAATAGTCATGCTGATAACGAAGCTCATACCTTTTCCATAATATTCATAACAGATTAACTTTTGAAATATACTTGCCTTGAATATCAGATAGATCTTTATAAATCTTGACTTCTTTTTGCATTTCTTTCAGAATATACAATAGGACATTCGATAAGTTTACACTTTTCAAAGCAATTATTTCATTATGAAATTCACATAGGAGCGTTTTTCCACTTTGTCCTTCACCTAGTATGCTCTTAAACTTGAAGTCCATAAAGCTATAATTTTGCTGGTCTACAGGGGTGTTAGAAAATGATTGTTGATTCGCAAAGATGTTGAAAGCCTGATTATTTAATGAAGAACTGGAAGATGATTTTGAATGTGATTGAAAAGTACATGAATTATTATCCCCGTGAGCTGGTACTAGTACTTGAGGTTTAGGAGACTTGGGATTCTCTTTCACCTGTCAAGTTAAATAAGCATATGCCTTAAGTACAGGTGGAGATTTAGATTCCAGTAGAAGAGTTTTTGAGATCCAGAGCTCCATGTGTTCTCAACATAGAAACCAGTGATTATCATAGATGGTAAGAATACCATATCTAAGTTCATTTCCTCCCATATAATTATAGATTTGTTGAATTACATCTTTGCCCTTACTTATATTATAAAATTCAGAAAATGTCTGTTCGCCCATGTCTTCTAAAACATGCTTTCTTTTAGCCTCAATCACTAAGATTAATAAACTCACGAGATGACAGGTGAAATCTGGTATATTAGGAATAGAGGTATGCTCTGAGATCTGATCAATCTGGATATCCAGTCATCTATCCAAAAATTGATCAGATTCAGATTGATCCGTTTGTATCACTGAATTGACCGGATAGTTCAACGGATATCTGGTCAATCCAATGATCCATTTATATCATCGGATTCATCAGATCCACCAGATTTTTTTATAAAACTTTACATACTATAATTGAAGGTGAAAGAGTCCCTCCTACAAAAGAAAAAAAAGAACATTAGTAACGTTCTTGTATTGAATTATAATAAAAAAAAACTATTTCCCTACCCCCCTTTATCCCATTTACCTCCAGGAGCTGAGCCGAAGAGTTCATTTCTACAAAAAAAGAAAAAAAAATGAATGTTAATAAACGTTCTTGTATAATAAAATAAAAAAACACTTCCCCCCTCCACCCCCCTTTTACCCTATTTATCTTTAGGAGTTGAGCCAAAGTGTTCGTTCCTATAAAAAAGAAAAAAAAGAACGTTAGCAATATTCTTATATTAAAGTTTAATAACCACCCCCCTTCAATTACCTTCAGGAGTCGAGCCGAAGTGTTCGTTCCTAAAAAAAAGAAAAAAAAAATGTTAGCAACGTTCTTGTATTAAAGTTTAATACCCCCAATTACCTCCAGGAATCAAGTCGAAGAGTTCGTTCTTATAAAAAGAAAAAAAAAGAACATTAGCAACGTTCTTGTATTAAAGTTTAATACCCCCTAATTACCTCCATAAGTTGAGCTGAAGTATTCGTTCCTATAAAAAAAGAAAAAGAACGTTAATAACATTCTTGTATTAATTTAATAACCACCCCCCTTCAATTACCTCCAGGAGTCGAACTGAAGTGTTCATTCCTATAAAAAAGAAAAAAAAAGAACGTTANTTCTTGTATTAATTTAATAACCACCCCCCTTCAATTACCTCCAGGAGTCGAACTGAAGTGTTCATTCCTATAAAAAAGAAAAAAAAAGAACGTTAGCAATGTTCTTGTATTAATTTAATAACCACCCCCCTTCAATTACCTCCAGGAGTCGAACTGAAGAGTTTGTTCCTATAAAAAAAAAAAAGAACGTTAGCAACGTTCTTGTATTAAAGTTTAATACCTCTCCCCCTCAATTACCTCCAGGAGTCAAGCTGAAATGTTCATTCCTATAAAAAAGAAAAAAAAAGAACGTTAGCAACGTTTAGCAACAATATCTATAAAATCGCCAGTCTTAGCACAATATTTTACCCTTTTCTCTATGGTGAGTTTTCCCTTTCTTTTATCTGGTAAAAGAGTTTCTATCCGCTCTTTACTAAATGAATGTCTATTATTAGTACTTCTGGTAAGGGTAACCTTAACATACCTGCGGACCATCCAATCAGGAAGTAAAGCATTAAATTCTGGAGCATGTTCACTTAATTGTTCTGGAGTGAAGTCAGCCATCAAATTATACTTTTCTAGAAAATAATCCAAGATGCCAACATAATTATTAGTTTTGGATTTTGAATCTTTAGAGTAGTTTTTACGATAGCCATGTCAATAATAACTAGATTAGTAGAATTTTTTTGGTATATGTAAACTAAGAAAATCAAATCTTTAAAATAAAAAATAATTCCCATTTTTTCAGAAGACATGTGTCATATTTTCAAATATTTATCAGATCTATCTATAATAAAAAATAAAGGGAAGTTTAATATATATTAATCTTAATAACTTTTCCAAAAAAAAGTACTATGATCCTTAGTAGAAATACAGCTGATTCAGAAAACTCTAAAGAGATCCCTTCTAATTTATCATCTTGGTTTTGCCAATATATCAAAAAAGATGGGTCTTTTTGTGGGAAAAGATGCTTACGTGAGGTCAGATATACCAGATACTATAAGTTTCTACTGAAAAAAATGTGCATATTTTGTAATAACCTGATCTATTCTAAGACTGACTTTTGTACAATGCATGCCAGACCCATTTATAAGAAAAACTGGTTAAAGAGGCATGAAAAAATTAAAGATAATTTAGCACTTATTAATTGATTGTAACTATATTAAAAAGTTTCTGAATCAATTCTGGAGAAATAATTTCATTATCTGTTTTTAGCCTATATGGTGGAAGTTTTGATGCACCTTTATTTCCAAAACCAGTACTATTATATAGCTGGTGATTAATTCGATATGAGTATTGCCTAACTTGTTGTCCTTTAGGCTCTATTCTTTTTTTATCACTTTCAATAGTGTACTCATACCAATTGTCAGCAATTGCTTTAATTGTTTTTATAGCTAAATGAAGATTCAGTGTTTTCTTTGCATGAAACTTAAAACTAAAGAGTAATAAAGATTAGTTTTGAATTTCTATAAACCTTTCACAAGACCACATAAATGATTCTGATGCAATATTGCCAAAAAGAGTATGCTTATTATCTATGCTGATAAAGCCTAGTATTTGAAAGAGTTCCCTTATAACTTTTCAATGATTAGCTGAATATGATTTGTGCAAGTCCTCTGTTACTGATTTCTCAGAATTATATCTAGTTTTATAATAAGTATCTTTCCATTGCATAATATCTTTGGCCTCTAACCCTTTTATTGTACTCTCCTCATTATAACCTTGTTTTTGAAAGTGAGATAATCACAAGAAATATTTCTAAGGTTCAGGCGGACTGAAATGTTTTACAAACTTTTTATTGCAAATATTATCCCAAATCTCATTATCCATATCTTTACCACCATAAATATTTCGCATATAAAAATGTTTAAGTATCTGGGATAGAGCACTCTTGTAAACTTAAGATTTTTAGCTTCTTCAGGATCAAGATTCTGGAAAGTAGCAATTGCATTAAAATCTGTTTCCTTAATAACTAATGCTTCAACCCTAACCTCATTATGGATTTTTTTACGATTCCCTATAATTCCTCAGCTCTCATCCATTTTTATTAGTTGGAAAGAAGTGCCAGTACTGGCTATAAGACTGCAAAGCTTCTTAATAAAATATCTTGCAGAAAGGCATTTCTGATGCTCAACTTCAATGAATATTATTACAGCAGGAGATTCATCTATTTTATAAGAAATAGCATTGCTATCTCATTTACAGTGACTCTTTATTGATGTAGGTAAATTATTAGGCTGAGCATTTGCTAGTTCTGCTTGAATATTTTCACAACCTAGTGGGCGAAAAAGTTCGTTAATTTTTCTGATAGAATAAAGAAACAATATGATGAGGGAATCATAAATTCGGTAAAACATTTGCACAAAAGCTTCAACATGAACTGGTGTGACAATATTTGTAATAGCTATAACTATATCAAAGTGGTCTATAATCTCAAAAGATATATCTGCTTCCACTGTATTTGTATAAGCCATATAGTCAAGCTCACTCCAAGCGACATTAATATTGAAAAAGTCTTTTTGTCTCTATTTTCCATCCATATTACTATAGTATACATGGCTTCAACAGGTGAATTATCAGGCTTAAATAACTTAGATGCTTTTTCTACTAACGCTTTAGCCATCACCGCTCTGGTAAATACAAATGCCACACATTTACCCTGCTTCAAAAGGTCATATCCTATTCACATAGCTTCTGCTTCACTATTAGGATTATAAATAAATTCAACTGTCTCACCTATATGAGGCTGATATTTATTATTGACTACACAAATATTTTCACCATGATAGATCTGGAGGAAGGTTAGTATTGAGACATTTGCAAAGACATCTATGGCCAAAACATGTCTCGCAGTTCTTAAGACATCACGTATTGCATTTTCAGATTCTCGTGCATTTGTACTGCTAGACATTTGGCGCATAATGGCATTAGCTTCATCGAGAATAGTTACAAATAGACAGGCTGTGAATTTGATATAAAAGGGGCTCTCAACCTGTACTATGATAATATCTCACTCATTTATAGATAAATCTTCTTGCATATTTTGGTAGTTGCAAATTCAAAAGCCAGATACTTTTAAATCATCGAGTTTCACTTTTGATTCATTGCTAAGAGACTTTCAGTAAGAGATCCAGATAAAGCATGACAAAGAAAAAATATCATGTACTTTATCTTTCAATGCCATAATAATCTCTCTTAACGCAGTGGTTTTTCATATCCTCAGGGGAAAACGAATAAGTGTTGTTATTTTCTCAATACCCAAGAAATCAGGATATACTTCTGAAGTATCCTTTAATTTTTCTACATTAATCATCATTTCTGATAATCCTACAAGAGAACATGGATTTGATATAGCATCACCTATTCTTTTGACTATTCCTCTCTTAGGTTTTGCAGAAATTTCAGTCACTTTTCTAAACACTAATCCCTTATGATCTGGTTTATAATTTTTCTGCTGATAACATTTGAGTATAAAACAGCCGTTACTTCAAAGAAAGCCATATAACTGATCTTTTTCGTGTTTGATATTGCAAATAGGATATGCTTCTAATGACCAAACTTGAAAGTTAATAAATTCTTTTTAATGTCGCCAATCTCAAACTATTCATATTTTGCAATAACCAAACCAGCTCTCACGCTTAAGGTAGTTTTATCTTCAATGGGTTGGAATTCCTCTTTTTCTGACTTCTTAGAGAAAAAGATTTGGGGCCAGATTTCAGAATAATTGGATTTAGGCTAAATTAGATAATTTTCTAGCTTACAATATCATTTTTTAATTGAAGAAATTGCAGGTCTTTTAACTCTATCTTCTTTTACCAATCCAAAAAGATGAAGGCTGAAACGAGATTTATAAAGGTCAAAATTAATAAAAACTGAGTATAGTTTTTCAACTCTATCAGCAACTTTTTTTACAAAACCCTCAAGGTTTCTATAATCAATAAAATGGGCATAAGGATACATGACATGCCAACTGCATTTATTAGCATTAAACGAACTGGTTAAGGTAAAAGCATCTAATATTATAAAATAATTTAAATCAGAATTTATAATATCAGTGCAGACAATTAAGATTCTGAATAATAAATCTTCATGAGAAATTTTATATTCATCTAAGGAAGAGAGTTCAGGATTCATGGAATCGGAATACTGCTTTGTTTTAATATCCAGAACTAGGTGAAGAGGCAGATTTCTATCAATACATTTGTAAGTATTGGGAAACCCATAAACTTCAGATAGATGATCAACTACTATAAAATTCTTTCCTGCTACCCAAATAATATATTTTGAATAAATCTCTTCAGGATGATAAGCTCCTAGAAAAGAAATATCATTTTTATTATTAGACAAATATTGAAAGTATATATGATCATTATAACCAGGCTCATAGTTAAGGTCTACTAATCCTGAAAAGAGCCTGATTGCTTCGTTTATTATTTTAGAATGAGGCCCAGAATTTTTTTGCACAAGTAGCATGATAAAAGCAAACTTTTCAGTATAGATAAATAGAAAGTTTCCAGTATATGTATACTAACAAAATCTTAAGTTTAAAATAAAAATTTTATATAATTTTGGATGAATACACTTGCTGGTAAAATACTAGGTCAGTGGTAGTTAGGGTTTCAATCAGTTTGGTTCAGTTCAGTATTTGCCAAAACTGATACCGAACCAAAATTATTAGTATCGGTATCGGTAATTTACCAAAACATTCAGTTCAGTTTTTGACCAAACTGATACCAGTCGATAAATACTGAAAACTGAACCAATTTACCAATTTTTTTTGTAAAAAACTTGTATTAATTAGACCTCCGAA
>QKYT01000421.1:0-20261 GCA_003550305.1 Glomus cerebriforme | reverse complement strand
TTTCATTTTCATTTTCAGTGAGTTTTTTCGTTCTAACTTCTTCTTTTCCTGCTCTTTGGCATTTCGGTCTTTAGGTAAGTCTTTTCTTTATTTTTTTTTTGTTTTTCTTGTTTTTGGCTAAGGTTTTTTTGTTCTAATTNCCTTCTTTTTCTTTTTTTTTTCTTTATTTCTTCTTTGTTTATTTTTTCCTTTTTTTCTTTCTTTTTTACTTCTTTTTTTTTGTTTATTTCTTCTTTTTCTTTTTTTTTTATTTCATTCATTCATTCTTTTTGTGTACTTCTTTTTTTCATCATTTTCTTTAGGATGCTTTAGCTTTGTTGCCTAGTAATATAAATGATAAAAAAAACAAAAAAAAAACGCATATTTACTTTTATTATATTAATGCGTATTGTCATTTTTTATTGTGTTTAGCTTGATTAATTAAAATCCTATAAATAAATAAATAATTTCTATAAATAAAAATTTATTATCCGGACCTATTTTCTGAGGTTGTTACAAATAAGACATGTAACAGGATGTTACAAATAAATTTATCCTTAATTATATTAATACTATTGATAAAATTTTGTGAGTGATTTCAAATTTTTTGGTTACTATATTATATTAAGGTATTTAAACATAATTTCACATTTTAAGTAAATTAAAATAATTTTAGAAAGTTATATAAAGTTATTTTGCAATTGTTAGAATATTTAGAAATTAGATTTAATCAAAATTTGAATGAAATTAATTAACTATACATGTTTTTTTATAGTTCTATTATAATAGATATATCACGTTTTAAATAAGCTAAAAACAAGGTTAATTTTATTTTAAAAATTAATTAAATTTATTTAGTATTACTTAGATTAAAATTTTATTAATTTTCAATAGTTATTTTTAAAAGATTTTATAATAATACTAATTGATGTATTTATTTTATTTCTATTTTTACAGAAAAACGTGGATTTTTATACTGTAAAACAGAAGACTTCTCAGGGTTTATTTTGTAATAAATTGGGTGATTTGATAAATTATATAACCATACATAAAAAAAGATTTAAAATTATAAAACATAAATAAAATTTTATAAAAATAATAAATTTTTCGCAAAGCAACAATTTTCTTCGCCTATTGTCACATGACCGATCCAATACTTGATTCAGGGACCCGTAAAATTTTCGAAAGCAATTTTTCAAAAGAAATCAAAATTTTTTGCCCAAATCAAAATTTTTCACAATTTTTTGCAACAAGTCACATATTAAAATAAATCACATGAGAATGTTATTATTGGCTCTAGACAGATATTATCATGTGATTAACATTCGGCACTTTATATTCAACTGGAAACCTGAAGTTCAAAATTTGAAACTCTTCATAACTCCAGCCAGAGTCACCTGACTCAAGTTTAATTCTGGCCAAAATCGAAAGAAATCGAAATTTTTTACTGTTCAAATCGAAATTTTCACTTCAAATCGAAAAAAAATTTACGGGTCCCTGACTTGATTGGCTAATTTTTATGTTTGATCACATGACTAATATTCAATAATGTTGGAATAAAAGATGTAATAAGGTAGCAGAAATCAGTATTCGCATTTTGAAAACAGCGATAATAATAATTAACATAAATATTTTTTCCGCCCTCTCTAAAAATTCTTTTTTTTTTTTNTTTTTTTTNTTTNTTATTTTAAAAAAAATCAACAAATTACAAATAATGATCCATCGTGGTAGTAAGTACATCATTATAATAAGTACATGGTGTTGTATAATTGATAATACCTTTTTTAATAATACCTTGTTGATAATAATATTCACATATTTTAATAATATAATGAGAAAAAATATTATTATTAAAAGTAAATTTTAAAGGATATCTCTTCATTTCTTTCCATAATTCAAAAAATTCTTGAAGATCCAAACTTGAAAAACTCCATCTACCAATTAAATGAATATTATTTAAAAAAGTACAAGATTTTAAAGCTAATAAATATAAAATTGGTTTAGCTAATACGGTATCAAATTGATTAATATTATTATTTGATATAGTTATAATATGAATAATAATTTTTTTTATCTTTAAACAAGATTTTAATAAATCTTCAAAATTTGTTAAAGAAATTAACCATATAGGTAAAATTTCAATATTTGGACATGTTGATTTAATAATATGAAGATAAGAATCAATTAAAGATGATTGTGTTAAAGATATTGGAAATTCTTTTTGAATATGAATATAAAGATTTTTAAGAGAACCTTTCGTATTTTCTATTAAACTAGTAAAAATTGATAAATCTTCTCCTTTAACATTTATTAAAGAAAGAATTTCAAGTTTTGGTAAAAATACTTGTTTTAAATGTTTAATACCCTCTTCATGATATAAACTATTATGATAAAAAATTTTTAATTCCGTTAAATTAATAAAAGAAGAAATTATATGAGAAGGTAAAGAAATACAACTACAAAGTTCAAGAACTTTTAAAGATTGAGAAAGAGATTCAATTGTTTTTTTGTTATTAAAAATAAATTTTTGACCAGCGATAAACATAAAATTTATTTCTTTTAAATTTTTTTGTGATAAAATAAGAGTTTCAATATCATTATTTGAATTTTGATATAAATAAATTAAAAAAATTTCAATACGTTTTAATGTATGAACATTTTTTGATAATTCAATAATCATTTCTTTAGGATAATATATAAAAAGTTTTAAAATTGAAAGTGATGATAAATAATTTTTTGATTCAGGGTATTCAAAAAGATTAAAATTTGGTATTTCAAGAGATTTAATTTTACATTGTTTTATAAATAATGACCAAAATTCTTTGTTAAACATTTGTTCACCATTATAATTCATTACTTGTTCAAATAAATTCCTTATTAATTGATTAATTATTCCAACAGGAATTACTTGAATATATGAAACATAATTAAATAAAGGCTGTTGTAATAATGAAGGATTTAAATGAATCTTGTATTGTTTTGAAAGCGATTGTTTAATCTCTTGTGGAAAACATTTAATTATTGTTTTTCCAAGAATTTTCAAATAGATTTTTTCTAATTCAGATGATAATGAATTAAATGCTGGCCATGGATTTCTCCATAATATTGGTACAACACATTGACAAAAGAATCTGTTTGAAATTAAACACGAATATAATGATGTTTTATCTTCCGAAAGTTGTTCTAAAACTTCTTTAATACAATCTTCTGGAAGTGTCATCTTTTCTTTTTTTTTTTTTTCTAGGGTAAATTGAGATGAAAACTTTTAAATGTGAGAGTTAAAGTGAAAAGGAGAAGAGAAAGGAAAAAAATTTATAATATAATTAAAAAAAAAATATTTTATAACGTATTGACCACATGATTGCACAATGTCAACATAAACAAACGCCGAAAAAAAATCTATAGATACCGCAGTGATATTACACAACAAGCGGAAACGATTTATAATATAGTAATGATAATGTTGTATCCATGTCCCAAATCAAATTTGGAAAATCTGTATGTCCGAAACTTGACCATGTCCCAGTCTTGGATGATAGTTTTTGAGATGTTAATCTGACTAGCTTGGTTTGGGTCATGGTTAAAGGATTGTCTCAAGTTTGATTTGAAATATCCCAAGTCAGATTTGTGACAACAATAATGATTTATAATTACTGATTGGATAATTTTAATTAGTAATATACTAATATTCTAATTTNTTTTTTTTTTTAAAAAAAAACAAATCTTAAATGTTATCAAAATACAGGAAACGATATTAACCTCAGGCGATCAATTAACCAAATACACAGATCATCAGTACACCATTTATCTCTTCTAAACTCCCCTTATCTTCCTTATACTGTATATGAGAACTTTCTCGTATCAGACCCGGTAAACCTATAAATTAATTGGATAAATAGTAAATAAATTATACATATACAGTATTTAAAAATCATTAATTTCTAAACCAAATAAAGAAAAATTTGAAGATAAAAAAAGTAAAATTATTTTCCACGCCGCAGTTAATGTTCATATTAATTATATCGAATAACTTTTTTCTTTTCCTTTGATTGTCGGGAAAAACTTATTTTATCCGTTATTTGCGTTATATGTCTACTTATTATTTAATATAATAAATAACGTGTATACTTTATTAAACATTACTCAATCGCACAAAATATTATTAACTCCGACGGACAATATTAATTTATTAGGAAATCGAAATTAAAATTAAAATATTATTTTATTAGTAATGGAATATGCTGATGGTGGTTATCTTTATATACATTTGGAAATAATTTTAAAGGTCCTTGTTAAATACTAATTTGTTAGAACTGTATCATGTTTACATGATGAAGAAATTGTATATCATGATAATCATCCAATATCTAACTTTATCAAATATTCTAAGTACTTAAAGCATTATAAAAAAAATTAACACCCATTTTGCAAAATGTCCTTTGTTATCATTATTGGTATCCAATCCCGTTCCATAAAATAACCGCTCAAATATTTGATTTTTTAAGTAATTTCAATTGCTTTATAATCCCTCCAATTATATATATATTTTTTCGTAATATCAGGTCCATATCCATATTCATAAATTTAAAATTGTGCTAATCTACGATGCCTTTTCATAATGTTTCGATTCTAAAAAAAAAAAAAAAAAAAAAAAAAAAAAAAAAGAATCTAAATTATTTTGATTATTCAATAATAGGAAATTATTA
This sequence comes from Glomus cerebriforme, assembly GCA_003550305.1. NCBI lineage: Eukaryota > Fungi > Glomeromycota > Glomeromycetes > Glomerales > Glomeraceae > Glomus > Glomus cerebriforme. The sequence continues at coordinate 15,576 of QKYT01000421.1, read as the reverse complement.
ATTCTTCCAAATATACAGTATGTTATATTTAATGCTGCGATTTCATTAGCAACTCCCGATATTATAAATTTCTATTTCTTTGTATTAAAAATTTTCCCGTGGTTTGATGTTAATAAATTGCATACTTGAATATAAAAATATCTTCTAGCAATCTCGTACATAAGATGGTTTATTATCTGATTCATAATCCAAACATTCTATAAAGAAAAGAGAGATAATATATTTATTTAAGTAGACTATTAATTAATTAAAATTAAAATTAAATGATATATTTACCGGCATAAATATTAGCACAATCGAAAAAATATCGTTTTCCATATTGTAAAATTCGTGCAGCTAGTCTTCCAAAAAAGGGTATGAATGCATGCAAATTTTATTTACGAAAATTTTTGAATCACCGCTTCTTTAGGTGCTTCTTCAATTCTCAGATGATCCAAAATCAGCTAACTTGATGGCATTATTGATGAACTAATGTATTACCAATGCCATATGCTATTAAAAAAACATTATAAATATTAATGAATAATACCAAAAAAAAATAATCTTACAATATTTTTTTAATAATAATTTGAATAAATTACCAAATCACGATACATAATTCCTTCGTCATATAAACATGATACAGTGCGAGTAAACTTGTATACAAAAAAGATTTTAAATTTAATTTTTCAAATATGTGTAAAGACAACCACCGTCAACCTATCCCATCACTACTAAGTATATTTTAATCACTTTGATTTCCTAACTAAAAAAAAAATAATATATATCATTTTCAATTGTATATTTAATCAAATCTTTAATAACAAATCATAATTAAAAATTTTTATACCTCATAATCTCACAAAAGTGGATAAGATTATTATGAAAAATCTACGTTACGATGAAGTTTAAGCTAATAAATAATAAACAAGATATTAGTCGAGAACATATTTTAAAGAAGATCACAATATATTTTATAAATTTACCTCAACTTTATCAGTAATATTGCTAAGATTATAAAAGATTTCAATATAAAATATTATTCCGATCTTTTTTTTTCCATTTATACGATAAATTTTCCCAAAGAAATCATTACCAATTTCTTGAATATTTCCAAAATACTTGTATTCATAAGTCTTAATATGCACAGTCCCCTCAATCCCATTTTAATACACATTTTCATTTCAGCTAATAATTGTTAAAAGACATGACGAATATTAAAGATTAGGGTTGCAAACATTTCCCAGGTCAAAAGTTATACAGTTATATCTATGACCTGTTTAATGTCTGCAACCCTAATTTAGATGTACGTTATTACTGTTATTACTGTAGTTATGTGTATGAAAGAAAGAATGGGAAAACCTTTTTTTTAAAAAGAAAAAAAAAAGAAAAGGATATTTATATTCCGAATTTCCGATTCGTACAACCAAATTCAATCAGTGATTGGTAGAAATTAATTATGATCAAACATAAGGAGCTGTGTAAAAATGTAATCATGAATGATTGGCATGATTGGCACGAAATAATTTTTTTTCGCTATACCATTGTTCTGCCTAGATTGTGATAAAAATTTTTTGTCATATTGTTTGATTGTTTGATTAACTCGTGTTGATGCTATAATAAACTGGCGGAGACTCGAAAATATTACGGCATGACCAAAAAATAATCATGTTAATACAAATTTTAATAACAAAAACTTTTTTTTTTTTTGAAGATTGAAGTCACATGGTATTGATTACGCGTAGAGTCATTGAGTACTTATAGTGTTGGCCGGAACTACATATAGTGTTGGTAAATCACGTCTTACACTCCAAGCCACATTTAACGGCATGACATTTCATTATTAATCATTAACGAAAAGTTACTGCGTCGATAGGATCTTCAAATTCGTATATTAGATATAAAATTTCTTTGTTGATAATCGAAGATAAGATATGCAACAAACAAGTTTACAAAGCCCGTTATTATGTAGTACTATCTTTCAAAAGCACACATTAACTTTCCAAAATGATCCATCAACTTTAGGCCTTTTAAAAAAACAATTTATGAAATTTGGAAAGTTATCCCCAAAAATGTAATCAATATATCTTTTCGATGTTTGCGCCGATTAATATCAAAGTAATATTAGTCACTGTTACACTATACCAATAGCAACACATGTAATTACAACTTTTATATATGTTGTCAATTACTACGATAGTCTTTTTGGGGTAAATTAAAAAGATTTCGTAATTATAAACGGAACAAAATAAATCCGAGAGAACATTCAGAGCAATTCATTGTTCTTCTTTATTTCCAAATAAAGTAAAATGAACTATGAATGTTCATCGGAGTATCATCCGAAAATTATGCGTCTATGCCATAAACATTTGTACTTTGCTAAAAAGAATATACTTTTTTTTGTTAAAAGAAATAAAATCATAGAATTATTACTGTTTAAATATGATGCAAATATGCAAATACAGTATATTTATAAATTCAAATAATAATTCAAAAAGTAACCAATTTTATTTTTCGTTAAAAAATTTCTCTGATAGGGCAACTTTATTTTGGTTATCCGGTTATCAGCAAATTAATTGTCAATTAAAGTTTTGTTACACGACATGCATTACAAATGATTTTAAAAACAAGTTTTTAAAAGAAGTTTCTGGACTCTTATAATTATGGTAAATAGTTGAAATTTCTAATATTGATATTTTTATATTTTTTTTAAAAAATTGTTGTTTGATAAAGAGTAGACAGATGCAAATCAAATATATACAGTAGTAGAATTAATTGATTTTTGTTATAGTATTATTATTATTATTTTTTTTTTGGTTGTGAAAAAATATATGATGGGTTTTTTTTTATTAAATATGGGCGTGAGAGAAGTTCTTTGTTCATTACATATATATGATCGACTTGTGCACATCTGTGATCTCTTTGATCTTAGAAAAAGATTGGTGCAAAAATCATTTTTGGAAATAATGATCCCTGTTTTTTATATAAATAAATACAGCACTTTTTTTTCGTTAACGTTTTCTAAAAAGTAATAATTTAATTAAAAAATTAATAATTAAAAGTAGTAATTAATAATAATTAAAAAAAAAATATATATCAGTTCATAATGTCTGGAACGAATGAATGGATTAATTGGATTGAAGATGCTATTTTTAAACAGAGTATTATTACATACAAATTTAACCTATTTAGAGATTTTCAAGAATTTTATACCAGTGATCTTGGAAAGGTTTATCATGCAACGTTTGAAAATAAGAGACACAATTTTAAATTAGAAACTCTTTCTAATCTTAATGATGATTCCGCTAAAGAACTTGTTCATGAGGTAGATTACCTTTCTTAAAGATGAAATCTTTTTATATACAGTATTTCTGACTAAAAAAAAATTGAATTTTTTTTTTTAGCTTAAACTTCGTCGTAAAATTCATAATCATAGGAATATTGTTAAATTTTATGGAGTTACCTTGTATCAAGGTATAAAAACGTTTAATGATAATATTGCGTATTTATTATCTTTTTGATAAATCGCAATTGAAATTAATGATTATAATTTATCTTTAATTAGAAAATCAAAATATACAATATCTCTTAATAATGGAGTATGTTAATAATATATCTCTTAAAAGTTATTTATCCGAAAATTTTAATAAACTTACTTGGAAAAATAAATATGATTTAGCATATCAACTGACTGATGCTTTATCATATTTACACGGTGAAGGAATAGTGCATGGTGATTTGGTAGATATTTATTATTTATGTAAATAATTATAAGATTTTTATATCAATTTACTAATTTATAGGTTTTTTTTTTTAATAGCATTCCGGTAATGTATTAGTTTATCAAGATAAAATCAAGATAGCTGATTTAGGATTATCAAGAAGAATTAATGAAGCATCATCTAAAACAAAACAATTATTATATGGTGTCATTCCTTACATTGATCCGAAACGATTTTATAACTTACAATACTCTTTAAATGAAAAGAGTGATGTATATAGTGTTGGTGTGCTCTTATGGGAGATATCAAGTGGTAAACCACCCTTTTGCGCATACCAATATAATTTCCATTTAGCTATAGCAATATTACGAAAGGAACGAGAAAGTGTTATTCCCGATACTCCTTCTGATTATAGTAAACTCTATACTGGTAAATAATAATTACAATTAATGTTGATTATAGTTACTGTTTTAATTAGTTAATGTTTTACTTATAATCTAACATAAAGATATATTATTATTATTAAGAGTGTTGGAATCTTGAACCAGAGAATCGACCAACAATGCATGAGGTCGCAGATATATTAGAAGCAATGATTACATCAGAAAATCAAATAGAAACATCTGTAAATAATCTTAACAACAATATTTTACCTGTAAATAATTTAATTAATGATAATATAACGATAATAATTGATAAAATTATGGTATTTATCTTTGAAATAACTAACAAAGGAATAGGAAAAAGAAAAACTTTCAAGTCGATAGTTCTTGAATATCTTAAGGGTCAGAATATAAATTCACAAGAAATTTACGATTGGCTTGTAAGTAATTATTCAAATGATGTAAAAAATTCAAATTATATGTTTTTACTCGGATATTTCAGTTATTATGGGATTGGAACTAATGATGCTGGAGATTATAGCAAAGCATACAGATTATTTTTAGTATCAGAAAAAAATCATTTATTATCCCGATACTACCTTGGGATATGTCTTCAATATGGGTATGGGATAAACAAAAATGAGATAGAAGCTTTCAAACTTTTTAAAACATTAGAGACATATGCTATGGGACAATTGAAATTAGCTTTTCTATATGATAAAGGGTGGGGAATAGAAAGAGATTCAGACATAGCCATTTATTGGTTTGAACAAGCCATAAAGAATGGAAATGTTACAGCTATGTACCAGCTTGGTATTAAGTATATAAAAGGAAATTATAATCTCGAAGAAGCATTTGAATTATTTAAGCGATCAGCTGGAGAAAATTATGTAGATAGTATATCAATGCTAGGATATTGCTATGACAATGGGATCGGGACTAAGGTTGATATTCAAGAAGCAATTAAATTATATCATTATGCTGCAAATTTAGGACATAAATATGCTCAATATAACCTTGGTTATAAATATGAAGTAGGAGAAGGAATTGAGAAAAACATAGACCTAGCAATTGATTGGTATAAAAAATCTGCCGAACAAGGAGATCTAGATGCTAAAACCAGATTAGAACAAATAAGGACTAGTAGTTTTTTTATTTAAAAAAAAAATAAAATAAAATAAATGGCCTTTTAAAATCACAACGATTTTTGTATTTAAATTCATAAATATAATTTTTGATATATACACTCAGAATTATTATAATTATACGTTTCTAATGAAAAGAGTTATTAACGACATACAATTTTTTTACTACCGATTGCTGATTGAGGCTTATATTCATCAATAAAATCGTTTGCCGCTTCCTATAAATTCTTTATATCACGTGATTAATAGGTAACTCCTGGTCCTGGATGAATTTCAACTTCTGAAAGTTAATAATATTTACAAAGAGCAATAATGTTTATTTACAATAGGAATTCAAGAATATGAATTATAAAATAATTTAATGACAAAAAGGCATATTTGATAATTTCTTTTTTAGCAATATAGACAGAAGTTCGCATTTATTTAATAGAAAGATCAGCATCATAATTTGCGTGTTGGTTGATCATGTTTGAATTGTAGGGATTGGTGAAACACGTCGGATATTCCTGAAAACATCAAAAAGAAGAAAATCGTAAAGTAAATTGTTGAAATTTGGGTATTAAATCATCATTATATATTTATATTTATCATATGTAATTTTTTTCATTTCTCAACTGACCAAAATTATCTTTGCTCGAAATTTTTTCTTTTTTTTTCGACTGACAGAGTGACAGCTATTAAAGATTATTGCCTTACATTTATTGGTAATTTAATACTTTAAGAATTTGATCAATTCATTAGTTTAATTAGCAAGTTTTTTTTATGCTTGTATGATTACCAAAATATGAACCATATTAAAAAATCATCAGCCTACTATCAGAGAAATTCTTTTTGAATATGATTTTAACCCACTTATTAACCCTTTATAAGGACTTTTAAACCCCTAAATTTAAATAACGATAATCTTGCTTTTAACTTTTAATCGCAAACTAACCGATGTGTCTTAATTGTTGAAAACAAGTTCTTTTCTTACCGCTACGTACAACTCCTCTTTCAAAACTATTATACGATGAATATGCTCTTTACCTATTTCAATCAAATCTCTTTAATTAAATCAAAGAAGTCATTATGAATTCAGATATGATCAATATAAGGTATTTGATTTTTTCTATTAAGGACCATAATATTGACTGAATTGATACAAAATAAAATAATGAATCACTAAATCATATTCATACGAATAAATTAAATTTGTCCTTAACAAAATCGTAAGTCGATTATAACTAAAAGCAAGTTATATCGAACTTAAAGAAGTTTTCTCAAAATTTTCAATGTTGAAAAAACCGTCAGTAATGAACATTTGTACAACAGGTCGATGATCATCATGCATATCTTCTACTATGGTATAATTTTTTAGTGTGTCGATTAATTAATGCAGGGATCATAAATTTACAAATAATAATAATAGTGGGCATTTGTTAAAAGTTTTGTAAAATTTTTTTTTTTTCCTTTTTTTTTTTTTTTTTGTATATAAACGTTTCAGCAATGACCTTCAATATTGAATCGAATGAGTGGTTTAAGCATTTGATTGAGGAAAGCGGAATTAAATATTTCGAGTTTAAGGAATTCAGAGATCTTAAAAATATTGGTACTAGTGGGAAAGTCCGTTATGCAAAACGACTGCGTAATACTTACGCATTAAAAACTTTCAATATCGAAGTAATCAACTCTGAAGAGCTTGTTCGAGAGGTTGTTATAAAATATATTTTGATTTTATTTTAAAGTGAAATATTTTTTGACAAAAAAAATTTTTATAATTAATTATAAGGTTAGAGAACAGCGTATGTTAAGTTATAATGATAATATCATTGAGTTTTATGGTATCACCGAAGATATGGGTATAATATTTTTCATATAATTCTAGAGATTGTGTTAAATTATATATATATATATAAAAAAATAGGTGGATTGATAATAATAATTTTTTTAAAATTAGAGAAGAATTATTTCATAGTGATGGAATACGCTGACAGTGGTGCTCTTCATCAATATTTGAAAAAGTGTTTTAATTATCTTTCTTGGGAAAATAAATGTGATTTGGCTTATCAACTAGCTAACGTCGTGTTAGATTTACATTCTCACGGGATAGTGCATGGTGATTTGGTAATTTATTATATATTTTAAGAATAATTGTAAGATTTGTTTTATACATTGTTATGTTATTTATTAATTTGTTTTTTCTGATAGCATTCTGGTAATGTATTGGTTGATCGAAATACCATCAAATTATCTGGATTCTTTGAGAGAATAAATAAAAAATCTATAAATAGCATATGTTCGTTTACCACATTTCATATATATACTGATCCGAAAATATATGAAATTGGATATCATTTAAATGAAAAGAGCGACGTATTCAGTGTTGGTGTACTTTTGTGGGTGATATCAAGTGGACGACAACCCTTTTGTACAGAATTAAGTGAATCAATTGGTGGTCAAATTTTAAAAATATTAGATGAAAATCGTAGAGAAGAAATCATTCCTAATACTCCCGTTAATTATTATACCTTGTATAAAGGTAAATATAATATTTAATTTTAATTATTTAATTAATTATTTTTAATATGTCTTTTTTTTTTTGTTTAGAATGTTGGGACAGTGAACCGGCTAATCGGCCAACTATGAATGAAGTTGTTAATAGATTAGAAACAATATATAAACAAGTAAAAGAATTTCAAATAATTTCTAACATTATAGAATTTATATATAACATAACCATTAAAGGAAAAGGAGAAGCACTAACATTAACATCAATTGGACAACATTTTAAAGGATATCTTAATAATAATAATATTAATCCGCGAGACATTTATTATTTGTTATTAAACAATCCTAATAATTCAGATTCAATATTTTTATTGGGGTTATTTAAATTTTATGGAATAGATGAAATAGGATTAGAAATAAACCATTCAGAAGCATTCAAATGGTTTTCTGATGCTTCAGACAAAAATCATTTAATAGCACATTATTATATGGGTTTGTGTTATCATCATGGGTATGGAACCATAGCGGATATGAGTAGATCGTTAGAATATTATCAAAAAATCAAATAATAAATAATGTATATTTTGTATTGTATCAATAAACGAATACTGTAACATTTTAATTACATCAAAAAGAAGCTAATTTAAAAGTACATTTGAAAAGTAATTAAAAGTTTTTTTTTGGATAATTCATCAGCAAATAAATACATTATCAGATAATATTTTTTTCCTATTTTTTTTTTTAGATTTTATATGTCAATCAAATGCTTGCTATAGAATTTGAGAATTATTCCATTCATCTGGTGTGTATATATGAAGGATGTTTTTAGGTGGATTTTGTAAAATAATTTATATATCTTGATGTGTTATTCCAAATAAATCACTTTCATCAAATTTTTTATTAACACAACATTTTTCCATATTTATACTGAGCTATTATTTCTGATCTACAATAAATTTCAAGTATATACATATTATTATTAATTTGTTAGAAGAGAATATTTTTCTTGATATCTTGTCAAAAGTGAGAAGAAAAATACATTTCCTGCATCATACCATCCATTATTTTTTAAATAATCAATATTTGATACTACAACTATAAATAATTGTACTTAAATATATATTGGAAAAAAATATTACATCTTATATTAGTTTTACTATAATTTAATTATTATAAAATCCCATTACTGTTAGTCTAAAATATTTAGTTTTTTGATCAAAAATTTCTTAATATAAAGTATTTATTACTATAAAGGTGAATGATAAAATTTCAGTACTTTTTTTCTTATAAGTACAAATAAATCTTAGTTAAAATAGACTTTTAACATTTTGAACAACAGAAATTAAAAATTTTTCTTTATTAAATTTATAGGAAATATGCATATGAAATTAAAAAGAGGAATGATTAATGTAGTAGATTAAAGTTTTTTATTTTTTTAATACTTTTTATAATTACCAGTTTCATGTAAATATATTACAATATAAATCAAATAATAAAATACCTTTTTTTAATAAATTTGTAAAATAATTATATTGTTATAGTATGTTAATAAGCTGATATAAAAATCATTTAGGAGTAAAGGATTTTAAATATTAAAAAGCATCAAATTTTATTATAAATTGCCAATTATTTTATATTGCTAAGTAATGGATTAACAATTAATATTAGTTAATTTAAAATTAATAATAATTATTAATTTTATAATTATCAGTAATTATTTTAATAATTATTATTAATTTGATAATTATTTTTAATATTTATTAATTTAATAATTATTATTAATTAAATTGATAATTATTTTTAATAAATTTTTAATAGTTTTATATATTGCTATATATTGTAAATATTTATTAATATTTATTTTAATTTGTTAATTATTGTTATTTTTAAAATAATAAAATATGATAAAAACTAATAAAATAATAAATATCAATTTTTATTTTTAAAAAAAATTTCTAATAATTTTTATATGTTATATATTAAGTAAATTATTCTAAAGTACTAAAATTTGTTACTGTAAATTTAAAATATTTTGGTTGTAAATCTAAATTTAATTTTGTAAATTTTTATATTGACTTTTTCAATTTTATACCTAATGAATACAACTTGTATATTTTTTTTTCTAGTATTTGTTTTGTATTAATATTATAATATATAGTTATTTTATGAATATTTTTTTTATATTACTTAATAACTTGAATATCTTTGTTATAATAGAGTATTAATTTGAATTTTATTTTCTAGTAATTATATTTTAAACATATACTTGTAAATTTTAAATAATCTGTTATTAATGCTTATATTAAGGTTGATATTTCAACTGTTTTTTAAATAATAACTATTTAGATCAGAAGAACTAATTTTTGTTTCATAAAAAATTTGTATACTAAAAATTTACTAAATGTATATTGAATATATATTAAAAGTATAGTAAAATACTAAATTTTATCTTTTTTTAATATTTTAATATACTGAAAAATGTATATAATAAAAAATAAATATACATTTTTTCAGTATATTAAAATATTAAAAATATATTAAAAAAGATAAAATTCAGTATTTTAATATACTTTTAATATACATTCAGTATATTTTCAGTATACAAATTTTTTATAAGACTGATATTATTTACTGCTTATTTTTATTATTTAAAATTAATTATGCGTAGTTATAATATTAATAAAATTTTGTTATGATATTTATAAAATAGTTTAAATAGTATTTAGTAAGTTTTTAATACTATCTAAAATATTAATAAGATTTTATACTAATAACTTTAATATGATTTTCAATCTAAATAAAATCAGATATTATTATATTTGAATATATTTAAATTATATAAATCTGAAGAATTCTTTTATACTGAAAAATTTTTTTATGATAAAATAACTTTAATTTAGTATTACAATTTTTTAATTTGTTTTTCAAATTTTATTAACTATTTTTTTTAAGCTAAAGATAACTTTTTCTTTATTTTATATATTTTTTTTAGTATAATATAACTAATTTTTTAAATTGAAAATTTTAGATTTTAACTTTATTTTTTTCTTTTTTAAAATATTTTTAAGATATTCTATTTCTTTATTAATCTCTGATTATAATATTTCCTAAAAATATAAATTATCCTTCTCTAATTTAGCTTTATACTTTTCAAATATTTTTATTTATCTTAAATAAAGACTCTTCGATAGTTGGTTAAATATCTTTTTAAGCTTTAATATGTTTCTTATAGTGTTGATAAAATTCTTAAAAAAATGTATTAATTTTTTGTGATCACAATCCCACTTATTTTAACTGGAATTAGATTTACCAATCTTAAGATAAACAATTTTAAGTTTAACATTTTTTTTTAGCTGGACTACCATCATATAATTAGCTTTTTGGGCAATTTTATAAGAATCTTTTTGTATGGCTAGCTGAACTTTCTTTTTTATCTCTTAATTTAAAAAATATTAATTATAACAAAAGATATGATAGTGGTGTAATATAACTTTTTGAGCTAAACCTACCATATGTCCCATATTATCAGATTTTCTAATAAATTATTCATCATTATATTTAATAATAGTGTAAATATTTCACAAATATATGATCCTTCATTTATCAATTTTTTCTTCTTTATATATACTTTATATTTTGGTGATTTCTAAATCTTAAGTCTATAATTATTTATTAATTAATAAGCAAAGTAAAAAAAAAATCATATAAATGAATTTTGGTAAGAATTGCTTGCCAGTAACTTATATTGATTCTAACATTTATTTTGTTAGATCTTATAATTCTTTGGGCTTATCCAACTATTCTCTATAATTAATATTATTTAAAATTCATCCATGTTAATTTTTGATTTTTTTATTTTGGATAAATTCTTTACAACCTTCCATTATAATATAATTCTATTTTAACTTATATTTTTGAAATAATTCTTTAAAAATATTACAAACTAACCCAGGTATATCTCACTGGTCAAAAATTGATCTATCTTACAGATATCTTACAGATATCTTATAAATATCGGGTACCCAAAATGCGTAAATTCTGCTATACATCGGGTACCCAATATGTATACTATAGAATTAAAAAATACAATTTATTAATTATCTCGCTATCCAGTGATCATAAAAAGATGAAATATAGCTCATTCGATTCGCCTCACTGAGACGTATCGAATGGTACTAATTTCGCATTTCTAGGTGCGATAGATGTCGAGATATTCGATAAATCGTAAAAAAACAAATAAAAAATGCCGATTTGTCAAATATCTCGACATCTATCGCACCTAGAAATGCGAAATTAGTACCATTCGATACGTCTCAGTGAGGCGAATCGAATGAGCTATATTTCATCTTTTTATGATCACTGGATAGCGAGATAATTAATAAATTGTATTTTTTAATTCTATAGTATACATATTGGGTACCCGATGTATAGCAGAATTTACGCATTTTGGTTACCCGATATTTATAAGATATCTGTAAGATATCTGTAAGATAGATCAGTTTTTGACCAGTGTCTATAAATAGTTCTGACTTAATATCTAGAATATCTAAATAGATTGAATAATCAAATCTAAGATTTTTTATATTTATTTCCTTAAATTCTATTTTTATTTTCTTCTATATGATTTTCTCATAATAAGCACTCTTACTTATATACTGTTCAACATCAAAGATCATAAATTTGCATTTACATCTTCATACTAGGTTTTGATATTAATTACTAATGCTTTTATTTCTAAGTGAGAACATAGATCTTTGAATGCAGTTATGATCTAGAAATTAGTTAAAATTAGTTTTTCAAGATTTATTTGACAAATGCATTAAATTTTATATTGCAAGATTAGATTAAATTTCTATTTTCATAAAATCTCAAGTATTGGCAAATATTTGATATATAGCTTATGGTATAAAACTAATTACTACTACAACAGACATCAGCTCTTCACTAGTGATTATACTATATGACATCATATTTACATATTTGTTATGGTTAGTATTTATTGTCTTATCTGTTTTGCCAATTTTTTTTTGGTACCAAAACTTCAAAACTTCTTTATCTTCTTAATATCTTTTGAAAGAATTTGTCTTAAAACTTGCTTTAAAATATTTTCAAAGTTCTCCACTTTCTTTTTAAGAATACTTGTTTATTCACCTTGCTCTACTTATACAAATAGCATTGTAAAAATTCTGATGATATTAAAAGGTTCTCTTATTAAAAGAAATTTTTCTATAGTTTGATAGAATAAAATGTTAAATGTTAGTATAAAAGTTGCTAAGTGAAGTAAAAATAAAGTAAATTTTAATAATTTTTGCCATACTACCTTTTTAAATGTATTGTAATTTTTCTATTCACATCTCTAAGTCTAAGTTCATGTTGGAATCAAAGTAGAAAATATGTAATGACTCTTACACTAAAATTTTGTATTTAAGAATAAGAGTATGTGGAATGTGCATTAAAAATCTTAATATTTACAAAGGCATTAGGAATAATACATATACTCTTTTTTCACTTGCTCAACTGCAGAAAGACTTAATAATATTATATAATATATTTAAATCAGAATGGATTATATCAGAAAGCCTGTCCTTCTGAAGTAAATACATTTATCAGTAATTTATTAATAAATGGTTTATGCTAGTATAACTAGTTACTAGACATTTATATTGTTACTATATGATTATTACTGATAAAACAGTTACTTAATACTATATAACTTCGTAACTGCGATACTATCGTGCCTTACATGTATTTGCAATAAGAATGTAATCAGTAAAATTGTTGAACTTCGCTCAACAATTTTCACCAATCATATTGCTTATTGCAAATACAACAGTTACTCAGCACTTTATACCAAGTAACTATTAAATATTAATAAATACTATCCTGCTAAATATTGATAGGGAAAAAATTTGATATATGTGAAAATTATTTTATCACACAAGCAATAATCGCACTCACATGATGATTTATAATATATTACTATTATATCATATATATTTTAACAAAGATCAAAAACATGTTTATTTATGTTACACATATCTATATATATTGTGATAGAGTGAAAGTAAAAAATAAAGTATATACATGGATAAATAAATATATTTTAGCGTGAAGTAGTAAAAAGATATTATAGTTTCTATTCGTCCAGTCATGTGTTCTAAATTTGATTAAAAAAATAAAAATAAAAATATGTGATCCAGAACTTTTGTGAGAAATTAACACTTTTATATGATATTTTATCCAATCGTCATCTTAACTAATATTTTTTAACTTCTATCTATCTACTAGTGGAACAATAACCATATTTCTTATATAGTGAAATTACTTTAGTTAGATTAATTTTTCCAATATATTTTGAGTAACTTTTTCTAAATAAAGCATAAAACTCATTGCAAGCTATACTAGTATATTCTTTTTGCATCTCAGAATTTATCATCATCTGTTCATATCTAAGTATACCTAAAAATTTCTTTCTATTAGAAGTCCCATTATTTCTTACTGCCTTCCAAACTTATTTTGCCAAAGATTCAAATCTTTTCTTATAATTCCTATAAGTTCGTTAGATAACTGTTACATAGAAATTATCAAGCTGATAGTTATATTGTTTTGCAATTAAGAATTTCTAAAATCACTTTATTGATCTTTCTAAACTCTTCAAAAAATACTTTATTATAGATTAGAAGATCTAATCCAGAATAAGTACATAGCATTTTCAGCCAATATTTTACCCATATAAGTATGATAGACAAACAATTCCACTAAGTGATCGATATTAAGGTTTAAAATAGTACTGTAAAAATTAGAAAAAACTGATATATAGTATTTTAAAAGTATCTAAAAATTTTAGTGTCAATTAGTTTTTTTGCCTGAAAAATTTTTAAGAAATAAAATTAATTTTTTATGATATGCAATGGGTTTATCATTATTATGTTAATACTAATGTAAATAATAGAAATAAAAATATACCAAATGAAAAAAAATAAAATTTTATTTAAAAGTGATGAAAATGATTTATCTTTATCAGAAGTTTCTGCAGAGAAAGAAAAACTGGATGAAATAGAAAAAATAAATTCTTAAAGAAGTTTTAAAAAAACTTCAAAATCTCATATATACTAATGATGGTTAGATTATATAATGTAAATTTAATAGAATTTGATTTCAATAATGCATTACGAACTTGGTATCAAAGTTGTAAATGAAGAATTAAATAGAATTATAAAAATAGAAATAAAAGTTTTTTTAGAAGCGGAAATTTTTTCCGATAAATTTTTAAAAAAACCGATAAATTGAAACCACGTCGGAAATTTTTCTGGTAAAATCAAAATTCTATTTTAGACCTTGATTAGTATTACTGGTCAAAAACTGATCTATCTTATAGATATCTTACAGATAACTTATAAATATCGGGTACCTAAAATGCAAAAAATCTGCTATATATTGGATATCTAATATGTATACTATAGAATTAAAAAATACAATTTATTAATTATCTCACTATCTAGTAATCATAAAATAATAAAATATAGCTTATTTGATTCATCTCATTAAAGTATATCTAATGATACTAATTTCACATTTATAAATACGATAGATGTTAAGATATTTGATAAATTATAAAAATACAAATAAAAAAATACCAATTTGTCAAATATTTTAGCATCTATTACATCTAAAATGTGAAATTAGAACCATTTGATATATCTCAGTTGAATGAGCTATAGTTCATCTTTTTATGATCATTGAATAGTGAAATAATTAATAAATTGTATTTTTTAATTCTATAGTATACATATTAGGTATCTGATATATAAAGCTCCGCACGAGCCGGCTCGAGCCGAGCCAGAGACCGGCTCGAGCTCG
>QKYT01000420.1:52338-76682 GCA_003550305.1 Glomus cerebriforme | reverse complement strand
AAATGTATTTTTTTTATTTAGACTTTCTATATTTTAAGGACATTTTAACAACTTCAATTCATTGGTTTAAACACGAACTTTTATGATAATCACGTGATCNNTNTTNATACANNTATTACAAATAGAAATCATCATTAAACACGTGACCCGTGTTTATACACGTAGTGTACAAATAGAAATCGTCATAATTAAATTGATGGTGAAGTATATATTTCATCATCAGATAATTGTATAGCTTAATTATTATATCATCTTGATAGAATTAATAAAATATTGAAAAAAGCTGATATATTTTTTGTAAGAATTTTGATAAAATAATGACAAATAATTTCTTTATTAATCAATATTAGACATGTGCATATGTGATTCCCATTCTGTAAAAAAATAATATATTGTGCAAGCCAAGATTGTATGCCAATTGATTGTTATATATGTTATATTTTAGTAATTGAATATTCTTAATAAGATTTTTAAATAGTGTCTTCTTCCAATCATATTTATTTTTAATGACATCATTTTAAAATGTATATTTAAATCCTAAAAAGAAAAAATAACAAATTGATTAAATTCTATTCCTTGTATACACATTAGCATATGTAAAAGCATATTAATATTAATTTTAGCTTCACTAAATTGACATTAACATACTTTAATATATAATTTCACTAGATCATTATTTACATACTATTCTTATACTAATTTAATCCTATGTTTATTAACTTACTATTATATCCAAATTTAAATTCAAGTTAATTTGTATTATTTTATATTAAAGATAGTCAATAGTCTTACAGGTCCATTTTGATCCTAAAACTGCCAGTCTCAGGACTTTATAGAATTAGACTATGATTTTTTTTTCTGTGACAAACATAGTAAGGACCAGTCTTAAGATCAATGTAGGTCTTCGTACCAGTCTTTATATTATAAACAGTTTTTTTTACTAAATAAAATTAATTTGTAGTGATCATCTATAAAAATTATAAAGACTAATTAGTCTTAAAAAGACTGCAGGACTGACAGTCTTATTAGTCTTTGATCCTATAATTTAAGACTGAAAGACTGAAGTCTTAATTTTTATTTTACAGATATTAAATGTATTTATACAATGACACCTCCCTAAGTGCATCCCCCTTGGGACCATAGTAAAAAAATAGCAGAATATGCACTTAAAGAGGGTGTGCATTTATAGAGAGTAAAATATATAGAGTTAATATAAGTTGGGATCAAGCCTACTGTGCACTTAAAGAGAATTTATATAATGTGTGCACTTATAGAGAGTGCACTTATGGAGGTCTTACTGTATAAGTAATATTTAAAGTAATATTTAGGATGATATTAAAATATAAAATCTTATAAATTAATATTTTGTTTAGACCTTCCATTATTTGGTATTTCTAAATATTTTTATCAAAATAAGTTTGTATTTATGAAGAAATAGTTCTATCAAAAATTTTAAAATAATAATTGTATTCATATAAAAGAACATAAATTTAATTTTATGCAATAATTATCCAATGTTTTTAAGCAGTACCTTTTTGTTATTATTAAATTGAAAATCTATATAATTAAAAAAATTTGTGTATAATGATAACGTTTAGATTAACAATATAAATAATCACATTATAAATGTGTAATATAGTCACGTAATATTACGCAAATTCTAAAAAAAGGCAATTTTCTTCTTACAAAAAACGGAAAAATAGTTGCACAAAGTTACACGAAATTCCAAAAAAAAGGAAATTCCGTTATAATTCGTTTAATTCTGGCCAGTCTTACAGCATTATATAATTTTCGCACATAAAATAGGCCTGCATTATGATTTTCGCCTATATCAGATATGCACATTTATTATCACGTGATTTTTTCGCAATGACAACTAATAAATTGTGTATTTACGTTTATTTTTTATGTGAAATACATATACCCGTTGCGAAGCAACGGGCAGCACCTAGTTAAAATTAAAAAAATAAATGTATAAAAAACAATTAAATTAACTATAGTTTCTACATAGTTAATTAATGCATGCAATTGGCGCGAGATTTTTTTCTTGGTAGTACGAGATAACTTTTGGCTGGATACTACCCTTAAATATCATAATTTTTGTATTTTTTGATAAAAGAATCTCACTGGCGTTATTTTTGCAAATCGGTTAAATTTTATCCAATAGAATTGAGTTCGATTAAGTCACACTACTATTTAAATGGTGTGATAGTTTAATGATCATAATAAACTTTTTTGTTCGGTAGGAAATTACCCGAATTAAGGCAACGGGCTAAATAAAAAATTGGATAAACGAATAAATGAATAAATTTTATTTAACAGGAAAAATATTTTAATTCTGGTCGAAATTGTTTATCCAGTGCGCCGAACCGGTAAAATCATTTTTCCTTTCGATTTAAATTAGCTTTGGTTTATAAAATAACATGAAGTATTTTTTTTTTTTTTAAAAAAAAAAAAATTTCGTTCAGAAAGAAAAATAAAAAAAAAAAAATTCGAAGAACGCAAAAGATTTTTTTTTATAATATAAGGTTAAAGTAAACGTTAAGGACTTTCAATTATGTCTGAAGAAATAACTAACGATGAGTCGGAAATTGTAACGGTCGATGTCAATCAAGAAATTGCCGACATAAATCTCGACGAAACTCAAGAAAAAATATTAAATGAACAAGTGAAAATTGAACATACAAAAGCTACATATTGGCAATTATACACATTTGCCAGTAAACGTGATTGGCTTATCATGATTATCGGAATTGTTTTTGCTGCCATTTCCGGAGCCGCTATAGTAAGAAAATACTATTATTTTAACATATATTATATATTTTTTTTAAAATGTGCTCAATTATAATTAATATTCAAACTTAAAATTTAGCCTGTGACAACTATCGTATTTGGACAGATGATTAATTATTTCACAGAATTTCAGAAAGGACAAATCAGTAATAACAATTTTATTGATAAAGTAAACTACTTCGCATTATTCTTTGTATATTTGGCCATAATCGTGTTTGTCAGTACCTATATTTATATGGCTGCTTGGGTATATACCGGTGAAAGATTGACGCGTCAAATTCGAGAGAGATATTTGCGCGCCATTTTAAGACAGAATATTGCATATTTCGATAAGCTTGGTGCTGGTGAAATAACAACCCGAATTACTTCTGATACACATTTAATTCAAGATGGTATCAGCGAAAAAGTAGCCATGTCCTTCTCGGTAAGTATAAAAAATATAAAAAAAAATTTGTATGCTACGCCACTAAATAAATCCCTTAAAAAAATATATATAGTACGCAGCTCAGTTTTTATCGGCCTTTATAATAGCTTTTACAAAATCGTGGAAAATGACTTTAGTAATTTGTGCTTTAATCCCGTTGATTTCCATAACATCTACAATTTTAAATAAATTCACTGCAATATTTATGAAACGTTCTTTAGATTATTATTCCAAATCAGGTACAGTTCAACCCGTTTTGTATTTCTCATTAATTTTCATAATTATAATATGATATTATATAATAATAATGAAAACAGGAACTATTGCCGAGGAATCTATATCTACAGTTCGTACAGCTGTTGCCTTTGGAATTCAGTCAAAACTTTCGAAACTATATGATTCACATTTGATTTTTGCAAAGAAAGAGGGTATTAAAAAGAGTATTTTGAACGGTGCTAGCCTCGGAGTTATATATTTCTTTATGTATTCAACTTACGCTCTTGCATTTTGGTACGGAAGTACTCTAATATTGAAGGCGGAGTTAACTTCTGGTGATGTAAGTATACCTCTAAACAAATTGTGTTAACCGTTTTTTTAATTTTCTTAATTGTTATATAAATTTTACTGCGCCACAGGTCGTCAACGTATTTTTTGCGGTACTTATAGGATCTTTTGCATTAGGTTCGTTTTTTTTAGAAGTACATATTGAAATGTATATCAACAATGTAATAACAATAAAATTTAAATATTTAGGAAATATTGCACCAGACATACAAGCATTCAGTTTTGCTATCGGAGCGGGTAGTAAAATATTCGAAACTATAAATCGAACACCACCTATAGGTCCGTAATTATTATTAGTCTCAAATACTTATCAATATAAATAATTAAAATGCTAATTCTCATACTCTAGATATTGCGTCTGAATCCGGTGAGAAATTAGATAACGTTGAAGGCCGAATTCAATTAAAGAATATTTCTTTTATTTATCCTGCCCGCCCTGAAGTGATGACGTTGAAAAAAGTATCTTTGGATATTGATCCGGGTACTACCGTTGCTCTTGTTGGCTCTTCTGGCTCTGGAAAAAGTGAGTCTTTTTAAAGGATTAGAATTGGAACAGCTTTGAATTTTCTATGATAAATATTAAAATCTGTTTTTCCTCATGGTTTTTTAGGTACAATTGTATCTCTTATTCTTCGTTTTTATGATCCTGTTGAAGGAGAAATTTATCTGGATGGACATAATCTTAAGGATTTGAATCTGCAATGGTTAAGAAGGCAAATAAGCTTAGTAGGACAGGAACCTGTGTTATTTAATACCACGATTGCAGGAAATGTTGCACATGGATTAATTGGTTCAGTTTATGAAAAAATTGATAAAAACAAGAAACACATAATGATAGAACAAGCATGTAAAATGGCGAATGCTCATGATTTTATTATGAATTTACCAGATAAATATGAAACTAATGTAGGTGAACGAGGATTTTTATTATCTGGAGGTCAAAAACAACGTATTGCAATTGCTAGAGCCATTGTAAAAGATCCGAAAATTTTATTATTGGATGAAGCTACGAGTGCATTGGATACACAAAGTGAAGGAATTGTACAAGATGCTTTAGATAAAGCTTCAAAAAATAGAACCACAATTGTCATAGCACATCGTCTTTCTACTATTAGAAATGCTACAAAAATTGTTGTAATGAATCAAGGTGTCATAGTAGAAACTGGAACGCATGATGATTTGATGTCAAAAAAAGGAAATTATTTTAAATTAGTTGAAGCTCAACGAATCCAACAAATAAAAAAAGCTAAAGAATCAGCAGATACTTTAACAGAAAATGTAAATGTTTCAGATGTATTACTAACAGTAAAAAAAGAAGATATCATTTCAGAAGAAGATTATGCAATTGGACGTGTAATTACAAACAAGAGTGCTTCTTCCGCTATATTGGCTAAACGAAAAGCTGATTTAGAAGCTGGAACAAAATTTGATTATGAATTTACGACAAGAGAGTTATTACAAAAAATAGCGAAAATAAATAAACCCGAGATTCCATTTATCATTCTTGGGTTATTTGCTTCTATTGTTTCTGGAGTTGTATATCCAATATTTGCTATTATCTTTGCTAAAATCCTACAAAGTTTCGCGAAAACTGGAGATGAATTGAGACATGACGCTAGATTTTGGGCTCTTATGTTTTGTAAGTTACAGAGTAAATTACATTATTTAATTCTATTAATGATTTCTAATTAAATATATTGTTTTTTTATAGTGGTTATTGCAGTTGTAACAATGATTTCAAATTTTATACAAGGAAGTTCGTTTGGATTTTCTGGTGAAAATCTTACTTTACGAATTCGTTCAATGTCATATGCAGCAATTCTTCGACAAGATATTAGTTTTTTTGATGAAGAACAAAATAATGTAGGAGCGTTAACAAGTGCTTTGTCATTGGATGCAACACAAGTAAATGGTCTTGCTGGGATAACTCTAGGTACTATTTTACAAGTGTCCGTTACCCTCATATCAGGGTTGATCGTAGCTTTAGCTATAGGTTAGTATAACTTTCAATAAAGATTTTTTTATTATATTTTTTTTTTAAAGGAAAATTTAATAAAACTTCTTATTTGCTAAATTATAGGTTGGAAATTGGCACTTGTTTGTTTGGCTTGTATTCCTCTGTTAGTTGGTTCAGGTGTGCTACGAATGAAGATGTTGAATGGTTTTCAACAAAAAACCAAAAAATCTTACAACCACTCAGCTCAAATAGCTTGTGAAGGGGCTGGCAATATTAGGACTGTTGCTGCTTTGACACGTGAAGAAGATTTATGGAATATTTATCATAAATTATTAGATGAACCAATGAAACAAGGATTTAATAATGCTTTTCTTGCTAGCATAACATTTGCATTTGCACAGGTAATGAGCTTTTATTTCTTTAAAAATTAATCTTATAAAATTTTGTTAACACTAATTTAATAAATTATAGTGTGTTAACTTCTTAACTAATGCTTTGGCTTTTTGGTATGGCAGTAGACTGGTAAGTTAAAAATATATATATTTATTTAAATATTTTAAATGTTATTTTATATATATTAACATGTAAAAAGTTTGTAAGTGGAGAATACAATTTGGAAAAAATGTTTACAGGTAAAATATTTTTTAAATTCTTTAATTAATTAATTTAATGCTTTTAAATACTTATTAGTAATTTTTTTACTTTAGTATTTATGGCTATCATTTTCGGATCCATATCTGCTGGACGTGTTTTTGCTTTCGCTCCAGACATAGCAAAGGCAAAATCTTCAGCTGCTACCATTATTTCTCTTTTAGAAAGAACTCCATTAATAGATTCATGGTCTCATACTGGAAAAAAATTAGAAAAAGTTGAAGGGAATATTAAATTTACAGAAGTACATTTTCGATATCCTACAAGACCACATGTAAAAGTATTAAGAGGATTAAATATAGAAGTGAAATCAGGTCAATATGCAGCATTAGTTGGACCTTCGGGTTGTGGAAAAAGTACAACTATTGGATTAACAGAAAGATTTTATGAAACTACTGGAGGAAAAATTGAAATTGATGGAACTGATATTACAACAATTAATGTTAGTAATTTAAGAAAACATATTGCATTAGTGAGTCAAGAACCTTCATTATATGATATGACTATTAAAGAGAACATATTACTTGGTTGTAAACCAAATCAAAATCCAACACAAGAAGATATTGAACGAGTATGTAAAGAATCCAATATTCATAATTTTATTATTTCATTACCTAATGGATATGATACAAATGTTGGTAATAAAGGAACACAACTATCCGGAGGGCAAAAACAAAGAATTGCAATTGCAAGAGCATTAATACGTAATCCAAAAATTTTATTATTGGATGAAGCTACATCAGCATTAGATTCTGAGTCAGAAAAAGTTGTACAAAAAGCATTAGATGTCGCAGCTAAAGGGAGAACTACTTTGGCTATTGCACATCGGTTATCTACAATACAACACGCTGATGTTATCTTTGTGATTAAGGAAGGTAAAGTTGCGGAGCAAGGAACTCATCAAGAATTATTAGCTCAAAATGGAATTTATTTCACTATGGTACAAGAACAAGATTTAGGAGATGATGGAAATATTAATTCATAGATAAAAAAAAAAAATAATAATAATAATTTTTTTTTTATAATAATAATAAATGCGTGATACGATACGTGTACCAATTAAAACAATTAAAACATCTTTTCAATGAAATTTTGATTATCTGTTATTATAAATTACGGCCGGAATTAATGATAATTCTGGCCATATACGTTTTCACTAAATGTCACGTGATATTTAACAGTATTAAAATAACCACCATTTTTTAATGTATTTATTTATTAATGGTGTAACTTTTGTATCAAACGCGAAAAAAAAAATTTAAAAATTTTAATATCACATGTTGCACTTAATTCTTTTTTAGTGAATTTCATTATAGGGCATTAATTTGATTTAAAAGGTTTTATTAAAAAAAAAAAAAAAATCTGAACTAACCGAAAATTTATAAACAATCGTTTTTATGTGTATATATATATATATATATATATACAGTATATATATAAATAAGAATCGAAAATAAAATAAAGGCTCTTTGTTTATGGACACAGGGTTTTTATAATAGTTCAATAAATTTCTTTTAAAA
The DNA here is from genome assembly GCA_003550305.1 of Glomus cerebriforme. NCBI lineage: Eukaryota > Fungi > Glomeromycota > Glomeromycetes > Glomerales > Glomeraceae > Glomus > Glomus cerebriforme. The sequence goes on along the minus strand of QKYT01000420.1, from coordinate 68,773 downwards.
TCATTAACAAATAAAAAATAAATAAATAAATAACATTGAATTAAACTTATTTGTATTCAAAAAAATGAAAATGAAAATGAAAAATGAAATCGAATTTTAGACGCGACGATTATAGTATTATACAGTTAGAATGCGTTTTAGAAGCTTTTTCAACCTTTTTAATGTTTATTGTGTGAGGATTCACGGAATTTTTTGATACTTTATTCATTTACTAACATAAAAAAAAAAGGAGGCTAAGAGTAGCCAAATGGCAAATGATTAAATAAAGATTTACAAATGACTCAGGAGAATCGAAGATTTTGATTATTTTTAAACAAGCAAATTACAGCAGATTACTTGATGATAAACTTGATGATGCTTTGAGAACTAGTTCAAGTTTGGTGAGAAATTTAGAAAATCTGAAGAATTCTTGGTTTATTTGTTTTTGATAAGAACGAATAAAAATTAATATTCTTTGGCTGATATCAGTTGTGTATCAGCCAAACAGGAGATTAAGCTTGTTGATTTTTTAAAATAGTTAAAATAACCGAAACAACGAACATACACGAAATTTACACGAAAAACGCCTTTTAATTATTCTTTTAATTATTCTTTTTTTTTTTTTACCTTAAAAATATTATATTACCATTTATATACACGTACAATAGACTAATTTAGGCGTAAAATAATAATAATAATAAACATCGGCTTTTCCCAAAAAGATTCAATTATTTATCTTTTTTAAAAAAAAATCGCAAGAAAAAAAAAAATACTAGTGCGCAGTAACATTAGCAGATCCTACTTCATTGATGTACTGTATATTTGTTTATTTGAACAAAGAAATTCCATAATAATAATTTAATAATAAAAAAAAAAAAAAAAAGGGTTGGTTTAAAAAAATTCTATTGTTAGACTCAGTGACAGATTTTAAAAGTAACATTTAATTTTTCTTTTTAATTTTGTGTAAATTATTTATCTTAAATTTTAAAAAATATTCTAATATCCGATACATCCGATTTATTCAACTTTAAAAAAGATTTAAACATCAAAATTTGGCTGATATTCTGTACATGTACAGTATTGTATGACAGCAGATACGCATATTATGAGAAAATTTCAATTGATTAATTGATTTCATTATTCCGCTACATTTCTGGAAATTTTTTTAAAAAAAGAATTTAATTTCCTTTTTATTAATTATTATTATTATTATTATTATTTGAATTTCAAAAAAAAAAAAATAAATTTTAATTGTTAAATTTCGTATAAAATACTGGAGATTTTATAATTAATGTTATGAGGAGATCGTTTCATCGCACGTCATTTTTATAATTTAATTTAATAATATATTTTTCTCTTTTCCCATTTTGTTGAATTACATGCAGGTGTGTGAATCAAAAAATAATAAAGTGTTTGTTATACAACTATTTCATAATTAATCAATAATTTCCCTCAATAAAGCTTCTTTTAAGTTTGTTTATGTCACTTATAATTTTTTACAACCTTAAAAAATTTGTTTATATATCTCGTTTTTCAGTCAGAATGCATGTACGGAGATTTATCTCGGACGCAGCAATTATAATTTTCCTTTTAAGGTCTTTGTATTTAATATACGGTCAATTATTTCCCCTTTACCGATGTTCATTCGTTTATTTCTATTTATAAAGATTCCACCACATGATAATTATCTTTAGTTTTTCGATTTCTTTTCATCGTATTTTTTTTTTTCTTCAAAGACCTTAGAAAAATGGTTTCTATTTGATTTTCTTTGGTAGTACCATATTAAAAATAAATATTTTTATATCTTTATTTATTTTTATTTTTTTTATTTATTTTTTTTTTTTTATTTTTATCATTTTATTTTAGATGAATAAATGAACTGCATAATTGTAAACCAACCCTTTGTTTCTTATATAATATTAATTGATGGTAAATCGTTTTTTGCCTGGTAAAATAATTGTTAATATGATACTTAAGCGGAAAGCTAAGTTTTATTATTGATTATTAATTATTTTTTTTATTCTTTAAAAATAATTTCCTTAAATTAATTAGTTTTGGAAACACAATCTTTTCATTCCTTCTTTTTATTCCTAACTTCGACGCAGTATTATTATATGTAAACGTGTTATACCATGCAGGTTCTTTAAAAATGTCATATTAAACCTATATTTATCTTTTCTTTTAATGTTTGTACAAATTCAAATCACGTAAACAAAAAAAAAGAGAGAAACCATAACAAATGTTGTAATAAGTAAGCCAAGTATTTTTTTTTTTTTTTTTATTAAATTTGTAAAAAATAATTAGGATTTGCATTTTTGTCGTTTTTTTTCCTCCTAAAATTTTTCTTCACTTTTCACTTTTTTCATATTTTTGTTTTTTTTTTTCACAAAATAATAATAGTAATAAATAAATAAATATATATATATATATATATAATAAATATATAATTTCTTTCTTTTTGTTCACTCTTTTAGTTTTGGTTTCTATTTGGTTCAAATTGTATTATTTGTGTTAGCAAAAAAAAAAAATTTTTTTTATGTTTCGTAGTGCCTTGCACCGAAACCAACCCCTTTTTTGATTTGATTATTTTAGGGGGACTTTTATAATACTTGTATTATTTTACTCTATAAGAGATTATATTAAAATATATACTTGAATATATAACTTTATCCATTTTATTTTTTTTTTCCTTTTTTATTCACCCACCGTATTTTTAACAGTTTCGTTCTTTATTTTCTTTCCATTCCTTCGGTTTCCTCTTGCAACTTTTTAAATATAATGTCTAATATATCCAATAATAATAACGAAAGAGAAAAAAGAGCTAGACTCAGGTATTTTATATTGTTTCATTATAATTATCTCGAATTTTTTGAGTTAAAATATCTTAACTATATGTTATAAGAGGTTTTATAAACTTTTTAAAACTCGAGGTTAATTTTTATAGTTTTTGTTCGGTTATCGCCTAAATTTTTTTCCCGATAAAATTTATTTGTTTGTTCGGAACAATATACTTTTTTAACCATTTTCTCCAACCTTTTGGATTCGATTAAAAAAATTTTTTTAATAGTCATGCATGTGATCGATGCAGAAAAAGACACGTTAAATGCGATGGAGACTATCCTATCTGTGGTAATTGTAAATCTGTTAATGGTGAATGTAGTTATAGTCATCCTGGAAGTAAACGCGGATATGTTGAAACAATTGATGATAGATTGAGTAAGGTGAGGAAAAAAAAAATAATAAACTTCATTAAATTTATCGGGGTTTTTGTTATTAAATTCAAAAAAAATTTTTTTTTTTTTAAAAAAAATATATATATATATATGTAAGTTTGATTAATTTTATTAATTGATTTATTAGATCGAGCAAGTATTATCAAAATATCTTGAGGGAGCAGATACTCAACAACAAAATAATAATTCTTCTGTAACAAGAGAAAATAACAATGGTCCTGAATTGGATGTACATGATATTGTTAATATGGCGGCAAGTATGAGAATAAAAGAAAATCATGAATCTGTACAAGCATTATCTGAATCAATGTCACCAGCGTCAATGAAATCAAATAGCAGATATGTTACTGCAAAGAAAAAAGAATTATCTGATGTTATATCAGATACAAATTATTCATCTAAAGTTTCCGGGGGGGACTTGCAACAACATTCCTCAAAAGATAGTAAGAAAGTTCAAACTTTAGAACCACCTCTTCCAACAGAGTATAGAGGTTCAAAAGAATTACCACCAAAAGATTTATTTGATCATTTAATACAATTATATTTAACTCATGGATATTCAGTCAAAGGTCCAATTATACATAGACCTACATTCATTAAACAGCTGAGAGATAAAAACAATCAGCCATCTTTGTTACTTTTAAATTCTATATTCGCAGTTGCTAGTGTCTTTTCTGATGATAAAAGAACTCGAACTGATCAAAATGATCCCGCAACGGCCGGTGATATTTTTTGGCACCGTGCTTTAAGTATGCTTAAATTATTCTAACGATTGTTCATTTATTTTAAAAAATTTACATTTATTTTATATTTTCTAGCATTACTCGATGATTTTATGGACAGAGCACGACTTTCAACAGTCCAGGTTCGATAAAAATATTATAATTAATAGTTTCTTTTTTTTTTTACAATTTATTTTTTGTGTATTAAATTTAATAATTCTGTTTTATTTAGGCTTTATTATTTTTGATTCAATTTTGTGTTAAATTGGTAAGTTCTTAAATTAGAAATTATTTTAATTTTTATTTCATGTATTATGATTATTAATATGGAACAAAAATATTAGAGTCAAAATTCAACTCGAATTTGGATGCTAATAGGAATGACCATGAGAATGAGTGTTGATTTGGGTTTAAATCGAGATTGTTCAAAGTGGGATATTAGTAAAGTTGAAAAGGCTATACGGACAAGGGTATTCTGGGCTGCCATGAATGCTGAAATTATAGTATGCGCGTCATTTGGGTACGATTTTTGATATAAAATTTTGATTTTAAAAAATAAATATATATATATATGTTAATGTTTTTTTTTTCATTATAGTAAACCCTTACCAATATATGATTATAATACTAAATTTCCATATGAAATTGATGATGATGGAGAAGAAGCTCAAGATGTAGTGAATTATATGCACTTTTCTAAATTGATGAAAATTTATGGAAATGTTTTACAGTCAAAATCATACTTTTCACATCCAGGCGCGCTAAGAAATACTTTACCTGCTATTGATGCAACATTAAACTCGTGGTTATTAGCATTACCTTCACATTTACAATATAATCCTCCATCTATTGGTGATCCTGAACCAAATTCTATGTCGGTATTTGGTGCATATTTGCATCAAATGTACAACACAGTGATAATTTCACTTCATCGTCCATATATAGATTCGGAAGAATATCCAAATGTTGATTCACGTGATATTTGTAATAAAGCCGCAATAAATATCACGAAACTTTCAAATTGTATGCCATCAGTTGACTCTCAAGGAATATATTTTACATTCGCTACAACTGCATATTGTTTAACTCAAGCAGCTGCAATACACGTTTTGAATGTTGGAGATCCTGAATATTATTATATTGGAAAAAAATATATGGAAAAAACGCTTGAAGCTCTTCGAAAAATTGTTCAGGAAGCAAAACTGGGCGACGGTTATTGCGGTGTGGATGATGCTACAAATATGCTGGATTATCTTTATCAGGTGCAGCTTTCCAAAATGCAAGATAATTCTGAAATACAGAAACCTATTCGTCGTATTAGTAGAAGTGGTGGTGGGGGTGGTGGTAGTGATGGGTCAAATAGGGGTAATGGAAACGGTGGTTATAATAATAATAATAAAGGTGGTGGGAATAACAACAGTAAAGGAGGAAATAATAGTAATAAAAGTAATCAAGTTAAAACCATACCATCTCCTCCTCCATCATCACATTCATCACATCAACAGGATACTGCAGATGGTGATTCAATTATGTCGGCTTCACTTTCCATTGTAAAAACCGAAAAATCTCCAAGTTTACTGAATCGGCAACAATCTTTTTCTACGGGACCACCTCATCATAAACCTTTGGTCGTTGAAGTACGTCATCATAATTCAGGACCTTCATATTTATATCAAAGTTCTTCTATAGGAATATTTAAATCTAATCCTACTCCTGAACCTTCCCCTCCTTTTCCTCAGCAACACCTTCATTATCAACAACAGGCCCATCATAACGTACAGGCACATGCTAGAGTTCAACAACAACAACAAAATGGTGACTTAACGACAACGGGGCATCATTTTATGGAAATTCCGTCTCCAATGGTCTTGAGTACGGTTCCTTCACTTGCTGAACCACCGGTTGTTCCATCTTCTGGTTATTATAGTACCAATAACTTTAATCCAAATATGATGGAATTTACACAAAGTGGTGCCCAACTTTATATAGATGATTGGGATATGGTCGGAGTAGGGAATTCGCATCAGCAAATCCCAACAACCGTATCATCCCCTTCCCCTCCTGCAATGAACCAAGGTCAAACTAATGTTAGTGTGGGAACTCTATCAGTAATCAGAAATTCTACATCTTCAAGTCATCCAACTTCACCTTCAGGTGGTACTACTGTAAATCCCACATCAATTCATCAAGATCAATCTTCCAATTATTTATCTTATCCTATGAATGGAGATCAAAATGCCGCCACTCTTTTATTAAATAATAATCATACCGTGATGGGCAATAGCGCTGTACAGGATTTAGGAGCTTTAGGACAAAATGGTGCAGGGACAAATACCAATGTGAATGAGAATAATATTGACAATAGTAACGTTCCTTCGCCACAACATCCAATTATGGTCCAACAACCTTCTCATCCTCATCAACATCACCACCCAATGGTAACACAACCAACAAATCATTCTCAATCGTTTCAAAATACTACATCGTCACATTTGTGGGTCCAACCACAATGGTGACATTGATGATGTAAAACTAATTTATTTCACTTAACGTTATTAATCATCAATCTATTATTCTATTTTGATTGTTTTTTTTCTTAATTATTTTAATTTATGATGCAACACATTAAAAAAAAGTTACTGTTATTAAATGGCTTTTTGTTTATTATATGTATATACATGCGCTTTTGTTATTTTATTTTCTTTTTTTATAATCTTATTTTTTTTGGATTGGACTTAATATCATTATCATTTATTTATTTTTATATACGCTTTAACTTACTTTCTATGATTGGATTTATATATATGTAAATTATATAGTTTTTCTTTTAAAGAGATCGATTTAATCTTATAAATATGTAAAAAAAAAAAAAAAAAAAAAAAAGGTATTTTTCAGTGGGTATTTTTTTCCAAAAGAATTCAATTGAAGGTGTAAACATTCTCATCCATTTTTTGTGTATTATTTATTATGTTAAATATTTTAAAAAGGGGTTATTAATGATGTGTATGATTATTTGGATTATTATAAAGGTTTTAAGTTATTAAGAAATTTATTTTAAAATAGAATTTTAATGTCGTTGCATATAATTAAAGAAATTGTTTAGAATAAAATTTTATGAACATTGGCCAGTAAATTTATTTTTTTTACATAAATAATAACGTCAAATTGAATTGATTCTATTATAGTACTTAATCACGTGACCCAACCAATTTTATTGGCTAGGATAATCTAACGCAATGACACCATTTGACATCATTCAACGTCATTTGATACCATCAGTTTGTAATATTTGCAATAACAACAATAAAAAAGAACAGGAAGAACAGGAAGAACGAATTGATCAAAAGTTACCTGTTAGTCTCTTTTCGTTCATTATACATTAAAAATAATGAATAAATTAATTAGCATATATTAATGATGCAAAACAAAAAAGATTTTCACACCAAAACACCAAAAATAAATCAAGATAAATTTATAGATGGAAAAGTGGGCTGCAATCTGACGTATCATTAAGTTCGGGCCACTGTCCACTGATCAGGTTGCACAACCACATGGACGATCAAGTAAATAAGCGATCAGAAATTGGAATTCAATGAATTCTGATTGGCCAATTCTTAATTAACTTTAAAATCACAAATCGAATTACATCCCGCATTAATGAACAGTTAAAACTTAGAAAGAATATAATTTTTTCTTTTATATATATATGTATGTATGTATTAAAAATGTAAAATTAAAATTTTATATTATATAAACAAATGAAAATATATTATATAATAATAAATATACAAAAAAAAAAGAATATATATATATATATATAATTCCAAAACTATATACAATGATTTATTACGATTAACTTTTTTAACTAGATATGTAAATATATTTTCTTTTTTTAAAAAAAATGTTCCACCAAAATTATTTACCTTGACCTTAACAACATTCTTTCACTGTCGAAACTTGTATTTTTACGACTTTTTTCCAATGCTTTCCGTAATCCTTCCAATGAAGATTCATCATCTGTTATAGATGAACCTTCAGTATTACCATCTTCATCACCAGAATCAGGCCCCAATTCACTAGTTTTTGCTCTTAATTCCTCCAATTGGTCCATTAATCCCGCTACAACAGCTTTATCAAGTTGATTATTTTGTTTCGCTTCTTCTCTAATCTCTCGTTCAAGATCCCCTAATAATTCTCCTAATACTTGATCCGGGAACATTTGTCCGTATGTAGCACCAAAAAAGTGGGACAATTTACGTATTCCTTTTAATTTTGTTTGTTTACGTGATTTATTGCGCTTGTTGTGCAATGCAAAATTTACTGATGGTGGACTTGAACAAGGTGTTGGAGGGGATGAATTTCTTCTTGAATCAATATTATCAATATCATCTTGATTTTCTCCTTCATCACTATTTTCAATATAATCAATAAGTTCATACATTGCTTCTCTATCATTTTCCATTAAATATTCAAGAGACATGATGCTTCTACGATGAAGATCAATACTTGAGCTTATAGAATAATCTGATGAATTGTCTGACGTCAACTTGGGCTGTGATAAAATTAAATTTTGTGGAGGTGTTTCACCAAACATTTTTTGTAACTTGACGGCTCTTTGAAGATGACGTTTTCTATCCACCGCTGAATATTTTGTAACAGGGATTTCAGTTTGATCTAGCGTATTTGATATGACAGAAATATTATCTTGAGAACTCTTTTTACTAAAAGATAATGAATTAGGTCGTCTTTTCTTGTTCTTTAAATTCGATTGTGGTGGTGGTGATAATAATGAAGTTGATGAAGGTGTTAATGGCGCTAAATCTAAATCATCACAATTATATTCACCCAATACAGCATTTATGGGGACTTTTTCACCCAAGAATTGATAAAGTTTTTGCAATTTCTTACGTCGATATTCCTTCGTGTCTTTGTTGATAATAATCAATGGAACGGCTTCAGGATTAACTGAAGGTACTCCCTTAATCGTATGTTTGTAAGACATATTAATATTATTATTCAACTTTTCATCGAGTGAAACAGGTGGACTTGCCGGCGGTGTCACTATAGATGGTGTCATAGTATTGGATGTTAGTGATGAAACCATTGAATCAGATGCACGACGATTTTGTTTTTTTGTAAATGGCCCGTCAATTTTATTATGTCTATCATCATTATCATTCACTGTATTCACTGTTAATCTATCACTGCTAAATCTTTCCTTATTTAGAGGATGACTCGGAACTGATTGAATGACTGGAAGTGTTAAAGCTTGTCGCACCATATCCTCATCTAATGCTTCTCCAAACATTACTTGTAATTTCTTGCTCTTTTTCCATAACATTCTCCTATCCTTTGCACTCAACTCGTTTATTGTTTGCAAATGTGGACTATCACAAATTTCAGAACTAAAATTTTGAGTTAACGATGGACTATTTGGAAGTCCTGTTAAAGAATGACTCTTCTCACTTAATATATTTTGAGAGTAAAGTTGAGAATCTTTCAAACCTCTACCAAATATAGATTCTAATTTCTCAACTTTCTTCTTCTTATTCCAAACATCCTTTGCAATTTTTCTATTCTCAGATACAGTTGATACAATACTCTTTGTGTCATCATCATCACCATCACCATAAAGAGTTTCATCTGGCATGATAACATTTTGATCATCCATTCCATTAATTTTTTCTCCAAAAACCCATTGCAATTTCCTTTCCTTTTTAATTTTTCTCATTCTTTGTGCATTAGTTAATCTATTTTCATTATCAAAATATCCGTTCAAAATTGGGGTTTCAGAATTATTATCAAAAACACCTTGTTCTCTTCTTTTTCCTTTATTGTCAAGAAGAATAGTTTCAGGAAAATATTGTGACAAGATAGAATGAAGAGTTTGCTCTTTATAATGATGGGATACTGGTGGTTGTTCTATGTTAGGATCAAGAGCCATTGTAACAGCTAGCATAATTGACATGCTTGGATGGAAATAATTTTCAAGTGGTTTAGTCAATTCATAGCTTTGATATTCTTCAGGATCTTTAAATTGAAAAAAAAATATTATTAAACATTTGATAAATAAATTTTAAATTCTAATTTATTCATCTAAATACCTAATTCTTTTCTTCTTGCACACTCTTGCCATTCTGGACTATTTTCAAATCCAATAAAAGTATAACCTTTCATTAATTGATAAACAGATTCTTGTGCTTCATCAAACATATTTCTTTCCATAATATCATCATCTTTTATTGGCCAAGAAATATCTCTTCTAATTTCATCGCTAATATTTACTTGTAAAGGAGCATTTGAATTAATATAAGTCAAATAAATATATCTGGCGTGAATTACTGCAGTTTGTTGTTCCTCAAAATAGTTAGCTTCGATATCACAGGAGGTTCCTGCAGCAAATAGTTCTACATCAAGCCAAAATAATAAATTTTCAACCGAATATTCCCTAATAGCAAATTTTTGAAAATAATCAAGTGCAAGTGTATTTGATAGAACAGCTTGAAATCTTGTTTCTGAATCTTGAACTTCTTTCTGAATTTGTGATAAAGATGGCAAAGATGACGTTGAAATATTTGGAGTTGTTGATGAGTTAGGATGAGGAAGTATTTCTGTACTATCGCTGGGGCTTGTAGGATTACGAAAAGGAATGATTGGCATACTGTATCTTTTGATTTCAGCAGGTTTAGTTTCCGATGGTAAAATAGAAGCAATAGAAGTAGATTCTTTTTCGAAATTATTAATATTATTAATAACTTCCGATTGATCTGGAAGTGTATTATAACCTAAAGAGAAATTTTATTTTAGAAATTTGATGTGACGTAAAATTAAATCCTTTTTTATTTAACGTACCTTCATATATATTAAGTACATTTACAACATCACCATGTTCTAAAACATCACCCACAAGATCACGAAATCGTAATGCGATCATACTAACGTCATATAGTAAACCTACTTCAAGTGGCTCATATAAACCACCCTGATCAATTCCACCAAATTTAAACGCATATTCTGCTTCAATCTGCCTTGCTAACCTTTCTACTGTATAAGTTTTTTCAATAGTTATTGGAAACGAAACTGTAGAAGTAATATTTGCAATAATTTGTAAAAATGAAGAAATATGCTGAATTGTTCTTGACAAGCGTTTTTTATGGATATGAGTGAATGGGTGCACTGAACGAATAGAGGATGAATGAGAAAGTGAAACAGATGTTCTCCTATTAATACTTCCACTTTTTTGAAGTGCAGGTTGCTGTGAAGAATGACCATCTGAAGAATTAGCAACAGCATTAGAAGATTCGGGAGAAGCATTAGATTCTTCTATGGTCGTGACATCAGAATTTATCAAAGGTTGTGTTTCTGAATCATTAATATTCTTGTTATTATTTGGTTCTTTATTATTTAAGCTTTTATTGCTTCTTGAAGAATTTTCTCTTAATAAACTTTTTGCACTATACACACGACGATGAGATGTTGCTGGATTAGAGTTGAAGTATGAAGCGGGAGAGGAGGAGTTACGAGTATGTGCCATAACATTTCGTCGTGCGTTGCGTAAAGAAGTAGTACTGTTAATGGTAGGAGTAAAGTTATTGCTGTAAGATAAAATGATTTTTTTCGTTGGTGCTTGCGCATCTGTTACAGTAGATTCTGACGACATAATTTTTGGGTTGATTTGTAAATGCGGTATATATATATATATAAGAAAATATATTAAATCTTTTTTCTTTTGTATGAATTGTTTATTAATAGTTCATATAATTAATTACAAGTTGTTTATTAATTTTGAAGTTAAAGAATAAATTTCGCCACGCGCTACCACCATAAAAGCTGCACAGTTTATATGTTGTAAAACAAAATATTAGGATTTAGGAATAATACACAAGTAAAGGTGAACAAATTGGTCCAATGTTTGGTCCGCGCTCGTTATCTTTTTTCTAATTTTATTTTTGATTGAAAAAGAATTTCTTTTTGAGTGGGGAAAGTAAAAGAACGAAATATATGTAAAAAAAAAAAAAAAAAAAAAAAAAAAAAAAAAAAAAAAAAAAAAAAAAAAAAAAAAAAAAAAAGAAAAAAAAATTTCGGCTTCCCTAAGGGAGATTTGGGTGTAACAATCATTTTTCGGTTACTAATTATAACATTAGAAAAGACTTACAATGCAAAATCGATATTGGCGGACAAGCAACCAATTAAATGTTGTACGTCTTTTTAATTAATTAAAAAGACGAGTACAGTGGTAAACAATGAAGCTCTTATCCTATACAGTCAGACTTCCATATACCGTATTTTATCGAAAATAAGCACCTATCAAAAATAAGCACCTCCCCTTATTTTGCACGAATTCATGCAAAAATCAAAAATAAGCACCTTCAAAAATAAGCATCTCCGGGTATTTTATTAATTTTATGACAATAAAAAAAAAAGAAATAATTTTTAACTTTATTGATTTATTGACAGAAAAAAAACAAAATTTAACAAATATTATTAATTTGTATTGATAAAATCAATTTCATCTATTTCTCCATTTTCATCTTGAAGTTCTTTAAGAAGTTCATCAATTTCTTCATAAACAAGATCATCTTCCGATCCATCTAAATTATTAGATATACCACATTTTTTAAAGGAATGGATAATAATATCATCTGAAATATTCTTCCATACACGCTTAACCCATTTACAAACATCACTTATTTTAGCACGTCGAAGATTTCCTGAAGTAGTATATCCAGCTCCACCATTAGACATCCAAAGGTGCCATTCTTTATGGAGGTTATCCTTAAATGGGTTGTTGATTACAACATCAAGTGGTTGACAAATGCTAGTCAAACCATCCGAAATTACTGCCAAATCAACATTAGTATCATAAAATGCATTTTTAACAGATTCTTCTAAATGTCCTCTAAAAGAATCATACACCATCAATGCAGGAAAGTTGGATTGGCCATTTGTCATTCTTGAANGTTTGAGATAATCAANATANNNTTTCATTAAGTCTGCATTCATCCATCCACTCTCTTGGAACCAAACAATCACACCAGAAGGTGCTTGTTCTNNGCGTGNCATTTGTTTTCCTTTGAAAATACAAATTGCAGGAAATTTAGTTCTATCTATTATAAATAAAAAAAATTATTATTTTATTTAAAAACTAATAAAACCCATAAATTTAATGTAAATATTATCTGCGGCACATATTAAAACTACCGTAAATCAGTTTTTTTCATTTCCTGTTCCACGAATATGAATTGTCTTTTCGCCTTTTGTATGAATGATAAAGTTTCTAGCCATCAGGTGTTTCATCCATATTAAAAATATTACACAATTCAAAAGATTTTCTGACCCTAATTCAAATGACAAATCTGCGAAATTTTTCCAATAATTCTTCTGTTTGTTCAGGTAGTTTTTGTGATACTTTTGTATGCCGCCGTAAAGCCAATTTATACCTTTTTATAAATGCAGATAACCAACTAGATGTTGCCTTAAATGTTTCTATTGAATTACCATAAAGAGAAATCATTTCTAGCTGGTCTAAAATTTCAAACATTGAAATTCGTAAATTCACTGTGGTTACAGCTAATGCCATTTTTCTTTGTTCCATAACCCATTTGAATAACTCTTCTTCTGCTTCAGGATAAAATGCTTTTCGCCCAGAACCTACACTCATATTTGTTACTTTTGTTTCATCTGTCCAGTTTAAACTTGCTTTGACTCACCTTCCAACCATACTAGCATCAAGTTCAAAGTACCTAGAAGCTTCATTTCTGCCGCATTCCTTAGCATAAGTAATGACAATTTTTTTTGATCAATAGAATACGAATTATGTTGGTGTTTTGAAACTTGTGGCATATTAAAGCAGGTTTGAAATTTATGAAATTATAAAGGTTGCGTAAAAGTTATGAAGGTCGTATGAAAGTTTCGCGTGAAAGTTATGAAAGTCGTGCAAAAGTTATAAAGTCACAAATGTGAAAAATGCGAAATAATACCATCTAATCCATATGGTGAAATTCCTGAATCAGTAAAAAAAAATTTATGAAGTGATAAAACCCCTTGATTAATAAATAACCACATTTTTTAAAAAAAATCTTGAAAATAAACACCCCCCAAACTTTTCATTCAGAATCCTTGCAAAAATAAGGTGCTTATTTTCGATAAAATATGGTAGTCACCTAATCGAGGTATTGAAATTAAAAATTTCTTAATTTCAGCTGAAATTAGTAAATTATAATTCGTGTATTTCCATTTTTGGCGATAGCCGTTTAATAAAAAAATTTTTGCTAATTTTCGCATATAATATTTATTTTTAAAAAGGAAATTTTAATCACGTGATTTGTTAATTCTGGCTGAAATTATTTTATGACTAAAATTCCTTATAGGCAAAATCAATTATGATAGTCATAATTTTTACTAATAAAACATATGAATTATGTTAAATTACATCTTTGTATTATGTTGATCATAATTCAAAAAAATCTATTTCATGAGAAAGTATAGTTGTGACTTGTGATTATATAGAAGATGATTATATTGAGGTCTGATTATATATTTCTTTTAAACGGAAACTATTAATAGTCTGGAGTATAAAATCATTAATTAAAAAAATTGTATTATATATTATGATTTGATTCATGTAATTAAGAATAACATAACAAAAAGTTGGTTTATTTTTCATATTTACTTTAAATTTCAAAAGTACAAATTAAACCTAAAATTACAAAATGAATAAAAATAAAAATAAAGCATAATTCTAAAAATATAAGTTTGCATGTATTAATGATAGATCGGATATTCCAAAAATATAAATAGTTCATATGTATTAGTAATAGATCAGATATTCTAAAAATATAAGTAGTTCATATGTATTAGTGACAGATTGGGTAAAATATAATATATGATGAACTAATCAAACATTAATATAATGAGCAAGTAAACAGATAATAATAAATGGTATAATTATGATTTGTATATAGATAGTCCTACACTATATTCTAAACTAAAAACTACTAGTGCAATTCTTTTAATTTTTATTGTAATTATTAAAATCAAGTTAGTCAGAAAAGCAAAAATATCAAACTGCAAATAAAAAAGTCAAGAGATTTTTGATAATGTTATAATGACTATATAACATTTAAATTAATTATAATCTTAATTCTTTATTTATAAAGTAATCTTTCAATTTTATTAATTTTTAGTTATCAAAATTTAAATTTTATTATAGAATTTAAAAAAACTTTAGATTTATTTATTTCATAATGTACATATTAATATATTTACTGACTCTATTACAGTTATTAATGGTATCAATAATATTATTTTTATTTTCTCAAAACCTTACTGAAAAAATTGCAATATATATTATCTTTGGTTACAATTACCTAGTTTTATTTAAAAGAAATATTTAATTTTAGAACTTTTTAAAGTTCTGTCTTATTCAGACAATTTTTTATATAATTATACAGATTCTCTGACATATTCTATTACAAATTTTACACAATTTACTCAGATAGATAAGGATAGTCATATGATACTGGATTGGAAGACTTTAGATAAAACATAAAAATCAGTTTATGTTAAGAGAAAGTTATTCTATTTTCTACCTTTACAAATTTAATTTCTTACATGACAAGTTACATTTTTCTTATTTTAGAGGATATATACATAATTTATAAGATGTATTCATCATATTTGATACTAACACTAATACAATAAATACATTTAACTTATCTGATAATAAAAAAAAATAAAAAATAAAAATAAAAGTAATTAGTAAATCATATATAAAAAAATTAAAAGAAAATATAAAATATAAAATATGATTTTCAAGTAAAAAAGATTGGATAAAAATATAGCTTCAATAAAAAGATTCTAGTTTTTTATAAAAAAAATATATATAGTATAATTTAATTTATTTTATAATTTAATTTTTTTTATATATAGTCATTAAAAGCTTTTCAAATTATATATAATCATCATCTTAATATTAATTTAGAACTTAAAATTTTTTTTTAGATAATATATTATATATCCTATTAATTACTAACTTTTATATGTATAATTTTTTATATAGTAATAATTAAACTATCTGATTAGCTTAAAAGTTACCAATCAGATTTATATCTAATTAAATAGCATTCTACCTGTGAGTCAAGTTCTTATCTTCTTATTCACCAGATTTGAACCCTATTGAACCTACTTTTTCTATAATCAAACAATTTTTAAGAAGAAATAGGTATTTTGTAAATATAAATTATAATCCTATTTATCCTTTACTTGTAATTTATTCTCAAATTACTTTTTAAATAGTACTAAAAGGTTATTCTAGAAGATTAGGATATTTTTAAATTACAAACCCCAATTTTTTTTTACAAAAATTAAATAAAATAAGGATAAATCTATTTGTAACATCATGTTACATGTCTTATTTGTAACAACCTCAATTTTATCCAATTAAAATTTAAGATCAGGTGTAATGTAAATAGTTTAGCGAATCAAAATAAAAGATCAGTT
>QKYT01000420.1:0-27039 GCA_003550305.1 Glomus cerebriforme | reverse complement strand
TTTTTTTTTTTAAAAAAAATATACTAATTATCTTTTAATACTGTTTGTGCATTGTACATGGGAAAAAAAATTTTAACTCATTTGTTAGATTTTTTTTTTTAAAAGATTTTATTCATAAAAAACTTGCAAGCCATTAAAAAAAAACTAGTCCAGATTATCGGAATGATATTTCTTACTTTTATTATACTTTGAATTTTAAATATGGATATAAAGTTTTTTTTTTAAAGTTATTAAAGTTATTAATATCTTTTTCCCCACATTTAATTTTGTAAATAGAATTATAGTTGCTTAAAATGAACTTAAATTAATCGAAAGGTGAACATAATAATTACTAATTATTTCATGCAATCTCATTTGAGACTAATCATTATTAGATTTAAAAGAATTATTATTATTTGTAACGCGAAATAATTATTAATTTATATAATTATATTAATTATATATCATTATATATATCATATATATATGTCATTAACATTATTATTATCTTTTACTCAGGTTTACACTGCATCTTATATGATTAATTTTAGGTTCTTTTTCTTTTTTATAAAATTGTAATTTTAATATCAATCTTCTTTTTTTTAAAGTTTAATAATAACAATTTGTTACATTGTTCTTCCGGACGATCACCGTGATATCTATTAATAAAAAAAATAGGGTTGTGTTTTTAAATCACATAATTTCAGATATAGTCCCTTGCGTAACCCGAGCCATAAACATATAAATAAAACAAATAAAGATATCTAAGGTTTCTTGGCTGGATACATTATTAAAAAGTAAATAGAAAGATTCATCATTATATCAAAAAAGGTTTATTATCATAGAAATAAATGTTTCTATGAATTTTCTTGTCAAGTTTTCTTTTTTTATTGTAAAATGAATGAAAATCATTGCATATGTATCGATATAAATAGCAATTCTCTCTAAAAAAATATATCTTATTATAATAATGGATCACCAACACTTCAAAAATTTGAAACATTATCTCTACCCCTTGATCATATTATATCCCTCTTCCCCTTCAATTGTGGTTGTGATATTTTTTTCATCACAAAAAATCGCATTTGATTTTTTTTAAAATGATTTTAAGGGATTAAGGTTTAAAGATTCATTATAGAGTAGGAAAATCATGACTAAATGAACGCGTCAAAAGTATCATCATGTCAGTTTCAAACTTGGTAGAAATTCCTTTTAAAATCTTAGTATTTTTTTTTATTAAATCTACATTTATTGGCGAATCTTGCCTTTAAAATCGTACTTTATAATATGAAAATATCTCCTAGTAGCTGTCATTCTAAATTTATCATTGATTTGTCGTTGTCTTGCCAGATAAAGTAATTCAAGATGGTGAAACATCAAGTCATCTGGCTTTATCGCAACAATTTAATTAATTATTACATTATTTATCGTTATCATTTTTTTTATTTTTCCTTTTCGTATGATACAATAAATATAATAAAAATACTAAAAACACCCCCTCATCAGAAGATAAAAAAAAATTCATTAAGGCAGGCTGTTTACATTTTATAACGGTCACGGTCCGTTACCATTTTCACAATTTAATTGAATCTTCCAAAAATAGATCTTGGCGGATGTACTGAAAATGACAATCATGCGACATGTCAATTTTCATTAATCTTTTTATTACCCGACCAATTAATATTTGCTATTTACATTGTTATACAAGTATTATTTACAGTATATTATTGCTTTATTTCAAGTTTCTTAATCAAAAAATTCATTAACAGTTAAGTAGCAATATATATATATATATATATATATACATATATTGAGTGAATCGCAGCATATATTTCCGCGTTTGTTCAAGATTTCTGATTTCTCCTGCAAACAAACATTTGCATTGACCTGCAAAACTAAATGTCAAGAAAAAAGAACGACTGATAGTCACTGCCAAATTGCTTATAATTATTTACTATTTACTTAATTGGATTGTGACAGTGTAACACGACGTTCCGTTACACTTTTTTTTCCCTTTTCTTCCTTTTTTTTTTTTTCTTGTTTTTTGTTCAATTTACAAAGAAATACCATGGTGATATATTATTGCTAAAGAGAAACTTTTAAGAACAACCTCCTGGCAAGAAGAAAAATTAAAATTTTAACTTAAATAAATAAATATATCCCTTAATAAAGATTAACGCGTTTTACTTTCTTCCCACCCCTTACATATGTTTTAAATAATATTTACTTTTTTGGAAATGAATTGACGAATATATATATATATGTATATATAAAAAGACATCCCTGATATAACTGAATTAACGTTTTTTTTTTATTTGGAATTAATAATATTAATAATATTCCTATTTCATTTTGATTACGAAAAAAAAGGCTATTGATTAAATCGCATCATTTAGGGGTAAAAAAAAACCTTAATTTTAAAGTTCCATTCGTTATCCTTTTTTTTTAAAAAAAATGACGATTGATGAGAATAATAATTTCTTTCAAAGTATTTATTAAAAAATGATGATTTCCCTTATGAATTTGATGAATTTCCAGAATAATAGTTAATTCCGATTAAAAAAAAAAAAATAGGGGTTATTTAAATATCACAAATTGATATCACCATTCTTGTTACAACATGTATTTGCGCCACGGTGGAATAATCGATTTAATTCATCCTGTTATAAAAAGAAATTAAGCATGTGAACTAATTTTTTTTAACAGCATATATTACATATATTATAAGCGGCTAATAAATCTTGTTTCTTACAAATTGATTACTTGAATAATCACACGTGCTTATAATGACTATATATATCTTTTTTTTTCGATATAAACAAATATGCACTTCTTTTATTAGAGAGCTCAGGCCTATAAGGACATGTATTTAGGGTTTAAAATAAACCCGTAGAATCACTTTCCGTTAATGTATTATATTCTTTTTGCTCCGCCCCCCACATTTTTCAAAACTTGATTACATAAAATAAAGAAATAATGTATGTGCATGCATACATACTGTATGTATTACAACAAATACAGGTTTTATAACTTTATTTGTTTCATCGAGGTTTTATAATAAAAAAATCACGGCGCGACCTTTTAGTGATAACATTGAAAGTTTACACAATAAAAAAATATCCAGGAAATTCCCTTTTTGATTATATATTAAATCTATTTTTTTTTCAATCAAAAAAAAAGATTAAAAAAGATTTTAATAAACCTTAATTAAAAATCTTGAAAATTTTCTCTCTTATTATTTATACATTTACATGCATTTCTTAAAAAAAAAAAAAAAAAAGATAATAAAGCTAGAGAAGATTGATAAATTTCATAATCAAATCATATGTTTTAAAAATCAAGTTTTTTTAAATAATCTTTAACGATAAAGATATTGTTCAATTACAAATGTTTTAGATCATCAAATTTTGTTTGTAAGCGAAAGCGTGGTGTTTTATTATTAGCTTACAAATTTTTTTTTTAATATTATTGATCATCCCATTTAAAATATGCAGGGTTCTTTCTTTTCTTAATTGGTTTCGTAAAGAGAAAAAAATCTAGAATTAATGTCGCACCTGTTAATTACTTTAATAAAGACCAATCGTTTTAAATTAAGTTTCACAATATCATCACGTTACTTTTTTTGAAATTATTAGAATTCATCTAATCTGCCAGCATTATAATTAAATTCTTATGAAAATTTGAAAAATTATATGTAATTTTAGATTTTTCAAATGATATTATTATTCAGAGGTGAAAATTTTCGATTTTATAAATTTTCGATTTTACAATATGGTGAGAATTTGTTAAATCAAATTATTTATTTCGTTATAATAATTATTTAAAAATGATTTAGTAAATATTACTGAAGATTCTTATAACTGGTCAAATTATCATTGTGAACTTTAGCTTGGACATACACGTCGTGATTGATTTTTTTTTTTTTTTTGGCTGGAATTATTATAAATTTTTAAACTTTTTTTTTAAAAAAAACTGTTCAATATTCACGTGAAAATTATATATATTAAAAAAAATTAGACAGCTTTTATTAATACTACACACTATTTACTACTATTCTATTATTATTATTTTAAAAATTTTCATTCCTATTCTTCTCTGACCTAACATTACTACTACATTAACTATTTCCAAACTAATAACTTATTATTCATAACGTAATCATTTTCCCATCCAAAATAATACGTAGAAATATAATACTAGTATAATAGTATTAATTCCTTAGGAGAAACTTGGGTTCTTAATATGCAGTAATTGTTAAAGTATAAGCATTATAACATATATGAATCATCCATCAACGCTCTCAAAGTTATTATTGACGTATAATAATCTGATATGTGTAATAATATAAACCTTATTAAAAGATTTTGGAAATTGGTTTTAGTTTGTTGAAAAAAAAAGAAATTTCTTGATTCCATGTTGAAATTCGTGTTAATACACGCAAAGTTAACTTACCCTTATAACATCCATTGTTTCGCGTCCAGCTTTGGATATGTTACATACACGCATAGATGATTATTGTTATACTTTACTCACCTATCGTCGTTTTCAAAATAGTGTGGCCTATTTGATTTGTGATTATATTTGTCATTATTCGTCCAGTTTTCCTTTAAAATGATCTTTCAATTACATGGAATATAAAACTAGATAAAATATTACAATTCTAGGTTTGGAAAATTCCCCGCTTAATGATCAGTCGTCTGAAATTTGTCCTGATTCTGAGTAAATTTTTTTTTTCCATCTGACACATCATTCACAAAAATTCTTTCATCATTTGAAAATTTAAAAGTGTTAGATTTAAGTCTTGACATATGGAAACATTAAAAACGGTGATAAATCACAATGAATTTGGAATAAATTTATAAAATTTTATGAATTCCTACATTGGATTTTAAAGTTTGTCAAGCACAAAGTAATAAAATCTTATATTCAATCACGAATAAAATTGGTTTAATTAACGTACACGTAAAATGTGTACCGATAGTCCTAATGACTGACACAATAACAAAGTTATTTTTCGATCAATATAATAATAATATAAACGTAAAGTGTAATGAATTCGATTATAAATACCGTTTGTGATTACACCAACTAATAATAATAAATCCAAAGAATACCGAAATTACTTGAGAATCTCTAAATAAATAACCGAATTAATATCTATATATTGATATAATTATAAAATATAAATCAACTTACGACGATGATGATTCTCGTTTACATCCAATCAGAAAATTGCACCGACTTGCTATTTTTATATTGTTGACTTGTTGTATTAATGTATTAATGCATTTAAGAGAATTGTTTCTATAAAAAATATATATGTATATATGTTATATTGTTTTATAATTTTTTAAAATATGGTAGTAATAATAAAAATTTTAAGGATTTCACATACCTAGAATCAGAAAAACTATTGAATTCGAAAATTCAATTATCTTTACAATATTAAATAAATTAATAACTTTAACAAATGAAAAAGAAAAAATCATGAAAAAAAAACTTCTTAAAGTCATAAATACTTTTTTATTTATCTCGCTACTTTCATTTAATTTCAAAAAAAAAAAGAAAATTTCTATCCCGCTTAACGGTTGATTCCTTCCTAACTAAACATATGAAACCCATGATGAGATATCTAAATCTGTCCAATGCCCGAATTTCTGTTCTAAATAAATCACAAAAGAAAATTTAACCTATCAAATAATTACAATCTGATTCGTGAGAATAATAACTTCATTAAGTTGATTCTGTAAAAAGATGTAATATACTAACGAATAACATCAAAGAACTAATAATATATAAGTATTATTTCTTATCTTTGAATCATTATTTTTTTTTAAAAAAGAACTTTTTTCTTCATAAAAAAAAAAAAAATCTGCAAAAAGAAAAATATATCTTAAAAAAAAAATCATACGATTCATTGATTTAAAGTTTCTCCGCATTTGTTAACAAAGATTATCACGTAACTTTTTTAATACAGTAGATTTAAACCAAAAAAAGTCTACTTCATGCAAAATGCACATAATAAGTAGGATTGGCAACATACCTGTTCCAACTTTCTCCGAAAAATAATTTCGGGGGATAAAATTGAAATACCTTTAATAAGTTAAATGATTAATTTATTTATAGTTGTGTTCTATTGTTTTTATTAATGAAGTAAAAAAGCAATCGGGAATTTAAGGCATTTGATCCGTTCATTCCCGTTGATTAAGATTCAAAAAAAAAAAAAAAGGGATTCCGCGAGAATCATTTTCGCGCGCTTTTAATTGATAGTTGATATGGTCGTGACTTGATTGATTTACGCCATTTAATTTACACGTGATGCTTATCATTTGAATCCTGAAACTGATGATTAACAAGATAACTTTATTCTATTATCCAAACTTGGCAGGTTTCACATTTCCGATTATTTATCCTTAATAATGTAATTAAAGGAATTCCAAATAAATTAACTTATTTTCAAAAAAATTCCCGGAAATTGAATGATCAAAATTTGATAAAATTTTGTCATTTTGTAGTCATAAACACGCAACAGTATTAAAGTATTTCGTTTTTATTTTTTCGAAAAAAAAAAAAAATAAATACATTTATGGAAAATTGGCTAAATTATTACAAATGACTTAAAACTTGTGACATTAGGCTAAAAAGGGGAGAGGTTGTAATTTTTGAGTGTAACCATATATGACAAAAATGAACCATTAAACAATGAAAAAAAACAGGTTTTAAAATTCCGTGGCCGGAATATCTAATCCGAAAAATCCGAAAGAAAAAAAAGTAGAGATAACGAATAACGCATTAAAATGTAATACAAAGACCATGTAAAAAATTATAAGCTTGATTTTAAAAGAAAAGATATCGGATAAGTAAAAAAAAAAATTATAACTTTTCGCGAAAATTGAAAAAAAAAATTTAGGGTTAGAACGCAGTAAATTGTATTCCACGTGACAAACACATGTAAAATATGTTTCAAATGTAATCCCGCGTGAAATTAAAAAATTTTTAATTTAAAATTAGGGATTTTCTTATCTGCTTACGATAGGAATTGAAAGAAAAAAGTTTAATCTGTTATCTAAATCATTATATTGTTTCAGATTCAGATTTTCCTTTGTTGAAAAATGAAATTCTAAGAATAAAAATAATAAAAATAATTAAAGTTCTGCGCATCACAAGATTTTCATTTAAAATTTACCAAAAATAATTTCTTAATCTACTGCGCATGGGAAATTTTATTCTGGATTATTTCCCATTTGAGTTTTTTTAAAAAAAAGCTGCATTTGCTTGTGAAAAACAAATTCTGGTTTTTAACAAAGATAAATTCCTTTTTGAATTCTTTAAGGGTAAAAAAAAAAGGACTACTACGCCATGAATATTCCTTATCAGTTATTTAATTGTAACACAAAGAAAGGGACCCGTTCAAAATGTTTTTTTGTATATCATAAATAGTTATTTGTTATCTCCGCTTTTTTTTTAGAATAATGATGATGATGATGATTTCGTAATTTCTATCACCTCTCACAAAATTTTTTCTTATCAATAACATCGGGAAAAATAATAAATAATAATAATATTATAATAAAGTATTACAAGATTTATAGGTTATTCAAATAATTAATTAAAGTTGTTAAACATTGAAAAAAAAAAACTTCAATATGGGGATGAGTGGATGACAAAAAAGAAAATTTTGTTAGAATAAGGAAAAAATTTTATCTGGAGTAAAAAATAAAAAAAAAAAAATGTATTATGTATGTGGAATATTACGGAACCCAATTTTTCTTACATGATAGGATTTTTCCGTCAAGTTTTCGTGAATGTTATTTTTGTATGTGATACAACGATAATTAACGGAGTAAGCATTTCGATCAAATTTTTTTTTTTTTTTTGAGCATATCTGCAGAAAGTACATTTACGTGAGACAATTTAAAAACGGTTTTTGGGGTTACAAAGATCACAAGGAACGTTTGATCATAATGAATATTTTTTGGCTAATTGAGGAAACTTCAGAATCCATATAAGGTATTTGACTTACTCATTTTCTCATATTTTCTTATGAATAAAGCTATTCGAACGGAGAATTTAGCCGGTTCTTAACGGTTCTTGACGATTTCTGACGATTTCTAACTTCTTTTTCTCTTTTTCTATTTCATAATTGGAAACAGTTCTGCAAGGGTCAAACTCTAACTTCGTTCTTTCCGTTGTCTAGATAAAAAAGACGGTCCGTGTGTTCTATGTGTAATTTAAAATTGATTGTTAATCAAATTTCCTGCTTTTAAACCTTTCAGGCTAATACAAAATAATCGATTTGTTTATTATTATTATTATTATTTTTCTACAAGGGTTATTCCAAACAACCGGAAACTTCCCGTTTCTTATCATCTTTATTTAAATTGATATCAAAAAAACTGATACCGCGCACTTTCCCTACATAAGTGTTTGCATCCTCTTTATTCCAATTTGGTCATTGCAAAATGTGGAGTTGAGTAATTTGTACAAATTTTTACTAGTTACAATTAATACACTGTATAAATAATTTTTATTTTAATATATATATAAAAAAAAAAAAAGATATCTCATCAATTAACTGTTTCCGATTACGATCAAAAAAAAAAAAAAAACAGTTATTGTCCTTTGTGGCTTTTAAATAATAAATATGACCTTTTTTTTTTTTTACTGGATTATTGTATATATTATTTTTAGTGTATCGTACGATAATTTTGGTCAATATAACTGTGGAATTTCATTCGTTTTCATCCGCAAAACAATGGATGAAATAATTATGTGCATGATTTGTTCCGACCAACTTTCCGTTCATCACCGTCAAGGGTACATTTCCTACCGGTTTTTATCATAAAAAATGCTTATCGATTTTTTTAATTTAAAATTAATATATTATAATTCCGGGTAGATGCGCGGATAAAGAGATTTGATGAAAATTTACTTCCGAAATTTCCCTTTAAGATTTATATATTTATATATTAAATTTATTATGTAACTTATTTTAGTTGTCTGTAATTCAGATGGCGCGATTTCCCTTGTATATCCCAGATATGTAGCTGATAAAAAATCAAAATACTTTCAAGGTACTCTTATTTGATATTTGTATTGATACTAACCGATATAGGAAAAACGGGTTTTTGTGATGACATAAACATACTTAAAAAATTTATAAAAGCCTATTTGATTTTCTCCTCATTATTTTTTGTTTTTGTTTCGTTCCGGAAAAAATTTTATAGTAATAACAACAACAGTAATAATAATAATAATAATATATACATATATATATATATTTTTACCATCTTTCATTTTATATATATATATGTGTTCTTAAAAAAAAAAAAAAGTAAAATCATAATATAAATACTTTAAAAAGAATTGTTTACCGAGAATTTTTTTTTGAAAACCTCGCCGCAGAAAAAAAAAAAAACTGTTAATTTTTTTTTTAAAAAAAAACGCGTTTACGAATAGGTAAGAAAGTAAAAGATATATTATTAATTTGTTATTTTATTCATTTAATTAATTTTTTTCTTTTTATATTTTTATCTAGTAACAATGGGTCGCGCAAGTAATAACGGAAAAATCATTAGTTCTACAACTCAAACACTTTCTCAACCTACAAATTCAACGGTTAGGATAGCAACCACAACAAATTTACCTTTGGTTCAAGATCAAATTCAACCTTTTTCGATACAAAATGTACAGAATGTTATAAAATCTTCAAATCAACTTCCTCCTATTATAAATCATCAACCTTCTGAAAATTTAACAAATAATAATACTTTAATTACGACAACGAATGTTATCCTTGATTATCTTTTATTTTTATCAATTAATGCTAGAATTGATCAAACTAAAAATGAATTAAAAAGATATGTTTCTGAAGATCAATCACAACAATTATCTACATCTTATAGTAAAAAAGGTCAAGGTGTTGAAGCTATCGTTGAAGGTTTATTACAATCTCATCGAAATCAAGCTTCTTCCATGTTATTACCTTTACCTCTTAAACATAGGTTATATTTATGTCAATTATTACAATTAGTATTTGATCGATCTCATATTGCAGCATTTACACCTCAAAATTCTACAAATACGTCAGGTACGTCAAAACCTAATCACGCGTCCACATCATCATTATCATCTTCAAAATCTATTACGACAACAAACACGACTAATATAATAAATACAACGACGACAAATACATCATCACGTAATAATAATCAAAAATCTCACAAATTACCAACAAATCTTGCTAAATATGAGAAACATTTCAAAAATGCTTTATTATCAAGATGTCGAAAACATCGACAAAGTATATGTACAGCATGTCAACAACATCCAAGTAATTCAAGTATCACCCCTCCAATGACAAGGAGGCGCAGTACCCCACCTAAACCAATTCCAACGCGTCGAACCGCTCCAGGATTAATTGATGCAATTCCTGTATTTCTTAATACATGTGCAATAACTTATCGATTAGCTAATGATCATGAATCAATGACTGTTAAGCCAATATGGTATGAACTATTATTGGACTTATTAACACAAGCTGCAATAGAATGTTACCTTTGTGATTCTTATAGCTCAATTGATGCTTTATTGGAAATATTTTCGTATGGTAATATTGATCCATCTGATTATCATTCGGATGACTCAGAAAGTGATGACGACGATCCCCACTTTGCTGCTACTCGCGCTGACGATTATTTATTATGGCAACGTACATCTTATTTAGATGAATTTCGTCAAAAGAAAAAGGACAGAATGGAAGAGGTTTGTAATAATTTTTGCAAAAATATATATATTTTTTTTCTATATAGAAATTTGCTAACAATTTTTATTTTAATTTTTTTTTCTAGTTTTTAAATGTTAAAGGAAAACTTGAACAACATTTCGAAAATTTAGCAAATAAATATCCAATTAGAAACTTTGAAAAAGAAATGTTAAATTATTGTGCCGATGTAACTGAATCTTTAGAACCTCCCGCATTAATGGCAGAACATAAAACTAATAAAAATAATAATGATCATTTACCAAATGAATTATTTCATATTCCTGGAAGGTATGATGGGGGAATTGATATACCAATGAGTGATGATGAAGATATGGAGGATATTAATTATAAGGATCCTTCGCAATATGAAAATGATAATACGGATGTGAAGAAACGTCGTTTATCTGAGAGTGATAAATCTAAGGAAATGACCAAGAAAAATAAAAGTGAAGAAGTATTATCATTTCAATGACGGTCATGGTTGTATTTAATTATTATAATGAATAGATTAATAAATATATGGGGTTTAAAAAAAAAAAGAATTATGTATTTGGATAAGGTAAAAAAAAACAAAAATTTATGTTTCCGATTCCCGGTAACGGGTTTTCCTCCCTTTTTTTTTAAAAAAAAAAAAATACAAATTTTATTCAAATTATTTTTTATAATTTTGTTTTTTTAGTAAAAATATGATTTAAAATTTTTTAAATTAATTTTTTTTTTAAAAAAAAAAAAAGAAAAAAAGCAAAAGAAAAAATAAAATACTAAGAGGAACAAATTAAGCTCCTTAAAGTTTTGAATTTTCTTCTAAATAATCTTATGCGAGTGTGAATTAATAATAACTTGAGAAATTTGCCTTTTACACCCGAATGACCCGATCAATGAACAATGTTTTGATCTATTGTCATTTTAAAATATAATATAGAAAAATTTAAAATCATCAAGTGTTTAATAAGTCATTGAAAAAAAAATTAAGCATTTTGCTGTAAAAGTTTCAATAATCTTTTTTCACAGTTGTTTCTTCTTATTTACTATGATCCAACTTATTTAATTTTAATTTACATATCCGTATAGAAATTACCCTCAATTTCAATTTGTTCGTGATCAGAAAATGAACGTCGTTGACAGAACTGCGGGAATTTAACAACTTAAATATCAAGTAACTAGTATTTTTAAAAACAAGTGGAAAGGTAGTGGAAAGATGCGAAAATGAATTTCATCTTCATGAAAAGGGTGCAGTACAATAAATGTCCTTCTCCTGACGGAATGCTTAGAATACTCTTAGAATACTTCGGCGGGGGGGATGAAGAAATATTAGGCTTGGAAGGTAAAATAAACTAACTTTTTAATATCTGAGAAACTCTCATTATAGGTTAAAGATGTTCCCTTTAAACGTTTGCTACTCCAATATTTTTATTTTATTAGTTTAGCTAATGCCGGCTCTTTCATTAAAAAAATGTTTTCATAAATATTGAATAACATTTATATTAAATAATTGATTATATAATATCCTGATTCAAAAAAAGTTGACTCTGCATAGTACAGTATTTCCCCTGATAATAGATTTTGTTATAAGTTAAGAAAAGAAACTCGTGGATCAAACGACAACTTATTTTAAATATTTTAAATCAATATATCAATGGAAAAATTTCAGTCATTTAAAATATGTATTATATAATCACTGACGTGCCAGAAGTACTTATCAATTCTTTCATCAGATATCTACAGAAAAAAGTTGTTGCAAAGTAAAATCTATCATGCAATGAACAGATGAGAACAATTGGATTCAATAGCATACTAAACAATATACAAAAAACTATCTTATATTCGAATAAGAATATCTATTTTGTTATAATTTTTTACCATATTATTTTAAGCACTTTGTTGATTCTTATTATACCTTATTTATGAATAAAAATTATACTGTATATCTGGTATGATATATTCTATTTAAATACTTTTGTTTTACTTTTTATTTTTAATTGATATTGAATTCATTATTTTTTCTACTGAAATTGCTATAATAGAATTATGTAATTATTTTAAATTTTAATTATTAATAGTAATAGTTTTTATATTATATTAAAAGAAATATTTTAAATACAGTCAGACTCTTTGCCTATTTAATAATGTGATTTTAAATAGATTAAAAATATTATTTTTATATACCGTATTTTGCGGTTAGTAAGCCCCCCCGAAAGTAAGCATCCTGGCCAGAATTATGGCGATTTTGCCCAGAATTATGAGGATCTTGGCCGGCATTAAGTGCAAAAAAGGGGTGCTTATATATATTAATATAAAATGATATGATTAATTTATATTTCAAATGTTTTTTATTTTTATGCAAAAAAAAAAATATGTTGTTTCAATTAATATATAATTGAACTAATTTTTTGTCTATGATATATAGTATAATTAAATTTGTATAATATAATAATGATACTATTAATAACAAATACAAGTTGATGCATTATTATATTGCAATAAATCATTTAATATTATTTAACCATATTTAAATAATTTGATATCTGAAAAGTGTGAAATCTTTTAAATATCAAATTTAATATTTATTTAACAATTTTTATGTATATTCAACTTAGTATTTATATAAACTGAAATCTAAGTAATGCAACTAATCTGATAAGTAAGCCTAATATATATTTAATTATTTAACTTAAAATCAAAATAAATTAATCAAATTATATAGTAGAATTAATATTTTTAAAACTAGGTAACAGGAACTGTTAGATGACTGAAGTATTAAATTAAGATGTATTACAAAACTCAAAAAAGGGTAAATTTAAAAAAACTAAAAAAAGAATTCAAAATGTTATTGTAAAACACGTGAAATCACAACAATGCATATTATTGGTTGATCATGCGTGTGGATAGATGGATATTGCATTACAATGAATCTAATTGAAAATGTTCTCAATTATGCTTCGGACAAATAATTTTATCATAAAAAACTTATAGTAATATCCAGAATGGATTTTTGATTTTATATATTAAATACTTTTTAGACAATTCATTTTCTAATACATATTGCATCATTTTGAATATATACATTTAAATCATAAAATAATTTATTAATGGATTATTGAATTTATTTTTTAGTGTTATGCAAATATAATATAGTATTTGGCAGTTAACTAAATTATATATTAATGTAATAGTATAATATTTAGGTAGATTATCAAGTAATATTAATAGAAATGGATAATATTACAATATACTATTATCAATACATAAATTAAAATCATCTGATCTGATTATATCAAGAAGAATTTTTATTAAGCAATAAAAAAAAATAATATTTTATTAAAATAGTATCTATATAGTAAATAAACTAATAAAGCTTTTATATCTAGTTTATTACAATACTAACTTAGAGTATTATCTAATATTAAAAATACTGGATGTTTTGACTTTTTGTTTAATATATTATATATTATTGCATTTAAATAGATAATTATAAAAAATATTATAATATTTTTATTAATTGATTTCTTAATACAATACTACCATTCACTATTTTATAATTTAAAATAACATCTTTTTTATCTTTTACCATTTATTATATATATATATTTTTTTAAAAACAAGTTAAACGTATTTATTATATATAATGTCAAAAGACGAATACATACTATAAATTACGTATACATTCTCTAGTAAGAAAAATGTAACTTGTCGCACAAGATTATCAGTTTGTAAAGGTGAAAATTGGAAACAAATTTCCCTTAGCATGAGCAACCCTTACGCTTTACCTCAAATCTTCTGACTATGTACCAAAGTAATTATTTAGCCTAATACTATCAACTTGTCTAAAAATTCTATTTTGACCCAAACCATTACTATCCAAATTAACTAAATTATTATCTATATTTTCAAAAGAATTAATATTATCTAAATTATCATCTAAACTAAAATTACAATTATCTTTATTATTATTAACAGAAAATCCCTCATCCTTCCAAAGGCCAACGAATTGCAAAATTTCTTTGCTGTGCATACTTTGTATTTTATTTGACAGATGATGAATTTTTTTAAAGAAGAATCCTGCATATACACATCCTTTGTAGATGTAATCCTGAACCATCTTATAACTCTGAGTGGTAGCTTGTTGGAGCCTGGTTTGTTTATCCAATACTGGGTGTTTGAATTCATCAAACGGAATGTCATTCATATAATAAGAGACTTTCTTATTATATGGGGAAGCGGGAGGAGAAGAATCTGATAAGCTTTGCTATGAAAGGATCAAGATCTTATTGGCTTCCCATTCTTTAAATAGTTTACATCGTAGTATCCAGAGATATTCATAAAATGTCTTAATAAAGACAGAAGTAAATCTATCCAAAATTTGATAAGACAAGTTTAATGAGCATGTAAGATTTCAAAAAGAGCTGAAAGTTGAAACACGAATGATGGAACGCAAGAGATAGTAGAATAAAGCGTTATTTCTGTTATCATCAATTATATCAAACATGTCAAAAAAGTTGGAAAACCAAAGCTTAATTTCATCAATAATACATTTCGCCTGTTTCTTGTCCTTATGTAGTCGAGGTAACCATTCATCCAATTGGTGCAAAATGATTGTGATCGAAGACCTTCTTATATTTGACCAAATGTGATCAAGAGTAGGACAAATCGTTAAATGATACAATGTTTCCTTTTCATAAGAACAGGACAAACATTTAAATGAAAAATATAATGCAGGATCTCTTTCAGCCATGATAGCACCCACTGGGATCAACAAATTTGATAACTTCAGCCTGTGTACGAAGAAAATGTGGGTATCATTATTAAAGCAAAAATTGTTATTACGGGTCATGAATGAAGACCAAAAAAAGGACCATTCTGCAAAGGGATATGTAGAATCAAAAAGGTCTTGATTATAATATAAGGAAGTCCAGTCTGCACTTAATGAAATGTTGTGTATAGTTTTTAAAAATTTTTTTGGATTAAGATCAATAGAAATGTCCTCATTCCAAACAAGAGAGTAAGGAAGATGTGCTTTATAGTAACAGGGTTGAGTATCGATGGATAAATCAGAATTGACACCTATTTTAGCTAAAGAGTCTGCAGTATCATTGTCTTCAATACCAGAGTGTCCTTTAATTTTAATAAACCTAACAGCTAAATGTTTTTGATTAATAAAATACCAAATATCCACTAATAAATTATAATTATGAAATCTCAAAATNTCTCTCGTATTCCTAGTAGTTCTACTACCTAAACTTTGACTATCTAAATCATATTTAATATTGCGAAGAGCATCCAAGNCACATTGACTATCTGTATAAATAACTGNGNAANAATGACAAGGTAAAGTNGAGATAGCAGTCAAAATGGCTCCTAATTCCGCTTTAGTTGAGGATGGTAAGGAATGGCATTTACCCGAAAATTTGATGTGAGGATGAGTACTATTAGTCCAACCCAGTTCCATTTTACAGCCGTCATCTATCATGACACGAAGTGAGCCATCTGTATATAATTCGAAATGACTGTTTGTGGTATCCAAATATTGATCTAGGAGGCCTAGTAACACTTTTATGGTTTCTTCATTATGGTAATATTTCTGAATGAGTAATGAAGCAATATCATTACTTAAAGAAGAGTCATTAGATAAAATAATTTCTGGCCATAAAAGTAAGGAGGATGAAACAAGTGTCACTGACGTAAGATTATTCGATATATAGTAAAGCGGAGTATGTTTCTTGGCGGGATCACTAGGAGAGGAAGAAACCTTTGATAATTTGGTAAGGTGTGACCTATTAGCTCTGATAATACAAGTG
Source organism: Glomus cerebriforme (assembly GCA_003550305.1). Lineage (NCBI taxonomy): Eukaryota > Fungi > Glomeromycota > Glomeromycetes > Glomerales > Glomeraceae > Glomus > Glomus cerebriforme. The sequence continues at coordinate 10,500 of QKYT01000420.1, read as the reverse complement.
TCCTTCTCTCTTGTAGATGAAGAATTTGGTAATGTAAAAGAACATGAGCCTTGACATTGGGTAAGTTCTAACATGGTGTTGCCTAGGTCGTCACAAATATTATCGGCAGTGTAGTGCCTTATATCACAAATGTTATCCTCGCTTTTGTTTACAGTCCAAAAAGTTGTATAGTCAGCAGAGTAGAATGTATCCATTCTTTTTTTTAATGATCCAGAGAAGGAAGGATAACAGGTTCTCTGAACACGTAAAAATTGAAAACGGGATCTTTTGGTAATGTCATAAGGTGTCTTTGGTTCTCCAGCACCAAACAGGTAAACGCCATTAGAACAGGACCTTGCGAAGGTAAGTTGCAATAATATTTAAACTGTTTCCAACTGATGGTATTCTGAGTATCAGTGGTGATGAGTTGAAGTACATAAAAAAGATTGTGACGGCCAGCAAATTTAAATAATTTTGTGGTATCGTTTGGAAATTTCTCGAGAATAATGTCACAGAAGTTAGGGCCTTCTCCTTGGATACTCCACTCGTCTACATCATGTGGAGAAAGGGAGATAGATAAATTCTGATGTTTTAGATGTCCTAATGTTTGTAAGTAAAAAGAATGGGCGTCAAGGCTGTAATCAATAGTTGTTGGTAAATGAGAGAAAATAGGAGAAGTAAGTAATAAACGCTGTTGACACTTTTTAAGATCGATATAGATCAGGTCATTTATTATATATTTAGGATTATAATTAAATATACAATATTTAAATATTTTTAATTACTTAATATTTCTTTAATAATATTAAAAATTGTGTAATAATAAAGTATATATTAAATTTGATCATATTCCAATACAATTGTTTTTTTTTTATAAAAAATATGAAAAATTTATATTGAATCAAGTAATGTTTATACTGATTTTATATAGTTACAAATGGATCCATATAAATTTTACTGAATAATATAAATGAATAATATTATTAGTTGTAAAATCAGAAAGTTTATATTTTATGATTAATTATACAAATACTTCATATGCAAAATTTAAAAATATTAATGGGTTGAATTATTTGTTTCTTATATTTTTTTATGCTGATTTTATATTTATAATATTATTCTGAATTTCATAACTAATAATAGTTTCAATTACATTAGCATTAGACCCACTTTTAGGTTCATCAAAAGTAGACACAAATCCTACTTTTTTGTAAATAAAGATAATTTCAAAAAGAGCTATATTTTACTAAATGATTTTAGATAGTAATTATATTGAAATTCATAAGTATTTTTATTTTGAAACATGATTATAATTTTTTTAAAAATATTAACATATTATAATTACAATTTTTTTTTCAAAAAATATTAACAAGAATTATTATAATGATTTTTTAAATTAATTTTTTTTTTCTGATAAGTTAATCATATTTATTGTATTAGTGTCAAATATAATGAATACATCTTATAAATTACAAATACACTCTCTAACAATAAGAAAAATGTAATTTATTATTATTTTTTGATTATTTAATTTAATATCTATTTTAATAATAGGATAATTTAAATATAATATATTATTATTTAATTACTTAATTGTTTAACAATAATTACTTAAATATTTGAATATACATTAAAATATCTGATTATACAATAATACTATTAAAAATATAAAATTATCAAAAAATTCAATTTATTTTTTTTTTATTCTTTTATTCTTTATAATTTCTAATTTTAATCTTTATATTTTTAACTAATTTTAATAAAATATCATTAATTTTAACCATTTTCTTATCATATTTATACCAAAAAAATTGTATTTACATTTTAATAATATAAAAATATAAATATTTATAATATTATATTCTTTTCATATTATCATTATTTAGGAATCATCATCTATTTTAAAAGATACATTATTCATAATAACAAAAAAAACTTAATAATATTCATAATAATAATAATGAATAAATTAATAAGTTCTAAATAGAATATATAAAAATCTAATCTGTTAATAAAAAATTAATACAAATTAAAGATCATTTATTTAAATCAAACTAACCAAAATTATTAAAATCAATCATTAATTTTAGACAGTTCTACTAATGTAGCATTTGCTAATTCTAATATAACTTTATTAAAAGTAATGTTAAAATCTAATATTTTTTTTTATTTTATATTATATATAACTTATTATATGCTATTGATTTTAAAATAATTCTACCATACTTAATAAATATAAATATAAAAACAATTTTAACTATAAATTAAAAGACATTATAAAGTATAAGTATTTTTATAATTCTTCATTAATTAATTTTATGTAATATCTTATCTTAATGATAAAATATTAAATAAAATCTTTTTTAAAAAAAACATATAAAAAAGTACTTGTTGCTAAAAAAATAGTATTTACAATCATCCCCCTATATAATCACACCCTGTATAAGCACAACCTCTATTTTTTTTTTTTTTTTTTAACGATGCGATCTTGCATTTTAAGTTTATTTAAACATTATAGCAACTATTGTAAACAATAAAATACATATAAAGAAAATTTAACTAAAAACACTACCTCTCGCTAAGCGAAAAAAGGCTGACCTGTCACCGTCTGGGAATTCTGCGAAAGCTGAACAAAATTCACAAAGCCAAAGGCGCCCCCAACTCGAAACAAACCAAAAATAAAATTAAACCGAGCTTCCAGATGTTAATCTCACCAATGGTCAAACATACTATGCAGTCACCATAAGGGGTACTCTATTGTCCACACCTTTTGGAAAAATCCAACAAGCACGTGCGTCTAAGGGCAGCGCCAGTCCGTTGTCGTCATCTTTGCAGTTTCACCACCAGGATCATCCCTAAGCACAACCTCTATTTTTTTTTTTTTTTTTTACGATGCGATCTTGTGCAATAAGTTTATTAAACATTATTCATACAAATTAAAAATAATAAAATACAAATAAAAATTAAACTATTGATCACTACCCCCTGGAAACCAGAATTAGGGCCGACCCGTCACCGTTTGAAGAATCTGCAGAAACTGAACAAAATTTACAAGGCCAAAGGCGTCCCCACTTCAAAAATCAAAGGTCACATGTCAAGAAAGATTTAAAAATCCAGCCAGCTATTACCATAGCGGCATGAATGATCGCACCATAAAGCCTAAGAATTAGCTACATGTAAATTACGAAAAAAATTATCAAAACGAACTAAAGGAAACACTAAGTTCAAAGAATTCACGGCATATCTACCACCACGTTTAACCTTATTATCAATGTTCAAAGATAACTCTTTTTTAACTAAAAGATCACACCTATCCAACCATACATCATTATATAAACTACCTTGAATACTATGTACAATTAATACAATAAGCTGAGAAAAGAAAGAAAATTCACAATTAAGCGATTTAAACCAAATAACTAAATCCTGAGGAATTAAACCTCTCACTAAGTCACTAAAAGTAAAATGAGATGAAGAATCAAACAAATCCCAACAAGCTAATGAACGTAATTGAGTAAATTGAACAACAGTCAAGATAATATCCTTCTGACAACGCAAAGCTTTTGAAATCTCTTGACAAGCATTAAAAATAATGCAATTAACAACAGAAGAATAGTGACTACATATCCACAAATGAGAAAAAGTCTCGGAGTGGGTACAAGATAAACAAGTCCAAGATGGACTGTTATACAAATGCGGTTTTCGAACTTTTAAACTTTCTAAAACTGGAAGGTCCAAAGTAAAACATTTCATTTTAAAGGTTTTAAAACGGGAACGGTCAAAGGAAGTATAATTACAATCCAAAGAAAAATCTAATAATTTCCAAGAAAGCGGCCAATTAACGACATTTAGTCTAGTTAAACTAAGCAATTTCTGATTTCTATGTAAATGAAGAAATTCATCAAATAATTGAGCATCCTGAGTTGATCTCAGAAAGGAACGAATAGGTCGATCAATCACATGAGAATCCCAAGAAATAAAGTACGTAGGAGAATCAACAAAAGCAGAATCAAAAGTGAAAGGAGGAAGAGAATAACTGGCTTTTGCTAATCGATCAGTGTCATTATTGAATAAATCAGTAGAGTGAGATTTCACCTTATGGGTAATAATCCTAAGATGATAAACGTCCAAAAGAATTTTGATAGCGATCCATAACATATAATTGTTAGATTTTTCTAAATTAAACAAAAAACTATTTGAATAACTTGAAAGCCCATTCAAGCCCGTAATAACATTTTCACTATCCGTAAAAATATGAATCATACAATTAACAGGAGTAGTGCAAATCGCGGACAATACCGCCACAATTTCAGCACGAGAAGACGATGGGAAGTTAACGAAAGAAGCATTAAAGGATAAACAAGGAAAAGCTGAATCAACTTGAATCCAAGCAATACCCATTTTCATATCAGTTACCAGCACCATATAAAGAGCCATCAGTATAAAAACTAAGCGAAGTGGCAGACGCAAAAGCTTGCTTATGGCTGAATAAACTCTGTCTAATGTCCTTATTAAGAACGAATTTAAGAAAAGGATCACAGAAAGAAAAATCATTACAGACCAACCTATTCTGAAGTCTAACATCAGGAGAATCAATATGACCAAGAAAGTGAGAGTTTGCAAGAGCATTAAGCTCGAAAAGGGAAACTCTAAGATCATACATCAGAGAATCAGAAGCGCCCAATTTAAGAGGAACGCCACAAAGTTTGACTAAATCTTGCAGGTAAAAAATTTGAGAACAAGACACAGTTATACCGTGTTCCTTTCGATAAGCCGAATTATAAGATCTGTTAGGATTATGTAAAACACATCCAGAGCAAGGTTTAACTATAGGTTTAAGAGAAGAGGGCGAAACATCATTAGACGAATCGCCAAAACCACTAGGGGAAACTTGAACCCAATGTTTAACAAGCAATTTGTTGGTGGCCGCGTACTTTTTAATAACTCTACCAATGATAGAAGAAGATTGAGAATGTATCCACGCAGAAACCCAGTCTTTACTCTGACTATGAATATCCGGACACTTTAAAGACACAGGAACGCGAGAAAGATTCAAAGAAGGAAACTAACGAAAATGGATACGTCGAGAGAATCCAGGTGAGAGCAAAACTAATTCAGCAAGCTTTTGAAACTATAAGGGATTGAGATTCGTAGAGGAGAAATTAAACTTTCTTTTCACATCAATAAAATTCAATAAGAAAACATTATCAAAAGAAAGTAATTGATCTAAAAATAACAAATGCAACTTGCGAACTTTCATATAAACATAAGGTTTAAAATATTCATTCATAAAAATAGATTGTAACGAAATTGAACCGCCTTGGATAAAATTCTTGTAAGGATCCGGAACAGAAAGAGACAAACCATTCTGAATTAATAAAGAAGAAACAGACGCAAGCAAATTCTTTCTATAACGTTTAATACAATGAGGGAGAACCCAATCAACTAACGGAGAAGAAACTAAACCCTCTCTAGATTGTAATTGACATGATCTAATCAATGAAATACAACCTAAAAGACCAGTATTGTTTAATTATTTCAGAATATTAGAACTTTGGGCCCGTAACTGGCTATTATAAAGACAATTCAAATTGTAACCATGACTAAAATGAAGTAGTGGTGAAGGGAACGAAGAAGCCAAACGAATCTTTCGTTTAAAAAAAGAACGATAAGAAGAAGTCAAATCCAGGCATTCATTTTTAGAAAGCACGGTAAGCTGAGAACGATACTCAATCTTTGGATAAAGAACAGTGTTGAAAATATAAACCAAATGTTTGTCGGTGAGTTTNTTGAATNTCATAATATTAACAGCATGGCTAATATCACTTTTAATCTGATGTTTGACAAATGATCGGTTAAAATTTAAATTGACCCAGACACCAAGAATTCTAACAGATTGTGATTTTGAAATAGGAGTAATATCTAAAGCATCCGAGCCAAAAGACAAAGATACACTAAAAGATTGAGTATCCTTGTTATAAGTATCCTTCGTCGTTAATAAAACTGATTTCAATTTATTAACTTGAATATTATTCAAAGAATAGAACTCATCAGCAATGGTGAGAATCTTTTCCAGATTTGATTTGGAATTCGAAAACCAAGAGGTATCATCCATATAAGCTTGAGAAGATACAGTTTCACTAAGATGAGAGAGATCATGTCGGGTAACATCAGGTCGCCAAGAATGTTCAATGGTATAACCCAAATGTTTATGCGAAGCAATTTCCGATAACAAAGGATTGTAATAAATAGTCCACAAAAGAGGAGAAATTACTTCGCCTTGATCAATGCCGATTAAAACATCGTAAGAATCAGTTAAGCCATAATGACCTATAATCTTGTTGGTGCGTCTAGTAAACAAATTCAAAATTAGATTTTGACAAGGTGTAGGGATTTTAATTCGGAGCATTGCTTGTATTAACATGTGAAGGTTAACACGATCATATGCTTTACTCAAATCCTGAAATAAGAGCCACAATTCCTTATTATTTTCTGAGGCATCTTCCATCAATATGTTAATTATGCGAAGCGGAGAAAAGGTCGAACCCCCAGGTAGACCAGCATGATTACCGCTTTGAAGAATACAATGTTGAGCAATAATTGCAGACAAACGATTATTCACTAACTTGACCATAGCTTTGCGAAGAGTCTCTAATAATGTAATCGGACGAGTTCTATCTAAATTGCATTCCCATTCGGAAGGTTTTGGAATAGGATAAACTAGGGCCTCACGCCATTCATCAGGAATGTAATTACACACTAAACATATACAAATAAGTCAGTGAATAGAAGCAAACATACTAGAGCCTACATGTTTCAACATTTCATTTGAAATCTTAGATAAGCTGGCCGCTTTGCCATTAGGTAAAGAATTAATAATCGAGGTCCATTCATCAAGCATGGGAGGGGCCATAACTAAAGCATACCAAGCTTCATCAATATCACTTCTAGGTGAATACTGAGCAGACCAGCGGGAGTTAAGAGGTTGAGAATCCTGCGAACCACCAGCAACATGCTGAAAATGTTCAATTAAACATGAATCAATCTCATCAGGATCCGTAATGAGACGTTTATGATTATCACGAGAAATAAGCACACGATCTAAGATGATACGGCGATGATTACGATCAAGAATAGACGAAATCATCGACTTTTGATTATTAACAAGATCATCACATCGTTTAGCAGTGTAAAAACGAATCTGGTCGAGATGATATCGATCTTCTTCTAATTTGCATCGAGCCCAGGTAGCTTTAAATAAACTAACAATCAAAGGTTTAGCCTCAAAAACAAAACAGAGAGGCAAATTAAATGGAAAATTCTGAACAGGGGAAAAATCTAGCTTTCTAGAAATATTAGACAGAACGATCAAATGAGAAGAAATAAAGTGATTCCAATTCACAGATGCAGTCAGATTCGAATGTGAAATTTTCTTAAGCGTCAACTTTAGCAGCATTGAAGACAAAAATCATAAATCATTATGCCACGTTAGAAGCCACTTCGGAATAATATTTTTTGCATCATGAGAAATATTAATAGAAGGGAGGTAAGTATGCGCAGCTTTCATAATGCCTTCTCTAATATGATTCCAAGATCGATTCAATCCTCTTTTTGAACAGGGTATCGAAGATTCAACAAGCCATTCGTAACGAGAAATCCAGTTATCAGTAAACTGTGCAAAATTATCCCACTGTGATTCTGAAGTTTGATCATAGAGAAATTTTTTAGAAAAGATCTTTTTTCGTTTGTTCATCGAGGTAGAAGGAGCCTGAAATCCTTGTTTAATAAAATACGCTGAGACAATAAGATGATCAGTAGAATAAACATGAGCCTTGAAGGTGTCAGCATAAACAAGGAAAGGAATCAAATTCGGAGAAACCCAAATTAAATCAAGACGTTTGAAAATATTATTGCGAGACTAAGTTTTTAATGTCGTCGAATGAAATTGAGGCATGATATTAACAAAACCCTGATGTCGCACATATTTAATAAGGTCAAATTTCTTTTTTCCTTTACGATTGTTGGAAACAAGATGGTCTAATTCATCAGGATCCGCATTAAAATCGCCCATTAAGATAATCTGAAACTTATCTTTACATTTAGAGGCAATTATAGAAAAGATGTAATCATAACATTGTTGTTTGTAAGTATATTCTTGGTCGTGGGCATGGATGTAAACTTGAATAACGCAAAATTTCCATTTTCCTTTAAGAAAAAGATCAGCACAAATAACGCGACCAAATCTACCATAAATTTTCTGAACATATTGTGCAATGTCTTTATGCATAATAAGACCAACACCACATGCATCAGGATGGTCATCATCACAATTCCACCAAGAAACNAAATTNNNNTCATTACGATATAACAAATCNGCAGTACGNGTNTTTAATTTNGTTTCAGATAAACCACATATAGAAACATGCTTTTCATTAAGAAGAGACAAAACTTGTAATTGCTTAATATTATCATTTAAGCCAGCAATATTGTTACTTATAATTGTAAAGGTATTATCAATAAAATCTAATTGTCCATAATTATCATAATTTTCATCCATCCTGTAGTCTAGCTTAGGATGGGAAGTTGAATATGTAGGTGTAATACTCATTGATAAGGGTTATTAGAGGTAGATTCAGACATAGAAACATCATCTTGATAGGAAGCAGAGCTGTCCAAATTTGGAGACTGAGATGGTACCGAATTACCCATATTACCAATTATATCAGAAGGAAGAGCACGACGAGGGGAAAGAGGTGAAGTCAATATGTTGTTTAAGGTATCATTAATACTGCTGAGCATACCAAAACTATTCTGAACTTGTGATTCTAAACGAGCGATTTTATTCTCGTTGTTAACGCTAGACTTCAAGGAGGTAGAGAAGAAATCAATGTAGAGACCGGTAAGGAGTTATTAAACGTAGGAATAGGACCGGTAAAAACAAAATCATCATGAATAGGAGGAGGAGGTGGTAAGGCATCCGAAGGAACATTAGAGGAGAATGATTTAACCCGTTTACCATTACCATTAAATTCAGTATCAATGTCAGGAACAGACGAAGAGAAAACTGAGGGAGAGGCAGTAACTTTAATTTCCACTGCCGAAAGATGATCATTTAACATAGTGATTTGATTAACGAGAGTAGCAACCAAAGCTTCCAGTTTATCAAGACGTGAAGCTTGAGCAAATACATTAGAGTTCGAAATATTATTGGTCGAAGTAGAAGACGAACTCGGCTTAGTCACAGAAGAGTCAGGACGTTTAATCGCATTATTCCACGGTCTACGAGAAACAGGTTTCAAAATACGAGGACCAGATTTGGAAGGGTGAGGACCAGCTTTAGACGCAGGAGCCCGAGCTTTAGCAGCATCAGCATAGAAAAGATTATCATACTTGGGATCATCCCAATCACGAGCGGGTTCATTATCAAGATAAGCAATATCATAAGAAGGTTGGTACCCTTTAGGATTAATGAGTTGGACTTTGAACCGGTGATAAATTGATTGCCTTTGAAAATTGGAGTCAGCAATAGCCTGTTTACGCTGAGCTTTAGAACAAGAACGACGCAAATGAGAGGCAGAACCACATTCAGAGCAGGTCCTTTGAGAGGGTTTACACCANTANACGGNGTGATTATTANNNANTTGAAAAGCGGTGANTTCAGCNGCACGCATTTTAGCTTCACTACGGAAGGAAACNTACGCAAAATGCTCTTTTTCATAACTATTATATTTCTTAGGAATAAAACAAGTCATTCCATCAACTTTCTTAAGAATATCTTTCAAGTCATAAGTAGTAGTACCATGAGGAAGATGAGCAAGTTTCAAAGAATATTTCTTTCTTAAATCATGTTGTTCTACAGGGAGGTCGAGAGGAAAAATACGAAAAGAGGTCTTTTGAAAAATATAACTCCATTGACCATCAAGAAATGATTTCGCTTTGTTACTATTAAATGAGACAGTCACATGATAGTAAAGACCTTTAACAATAAACTTAATGGACTTAATAGAATCATGTTTGGCGATAGACGCTTTCAGAACATCCTTATCAACATCCAATGGGACATCGATAAGCTTAAAAGAGTAATGATCCATCGGGCTGGTAGTGGTGATACATGTAACTAACTCAAAAGAGGAAGTATCATTTTCAGAAATCGGAACGATGCATGCATACTCAGCCGCCTGTTGTGAGTCAAACGTAACGTTAACATGTTTCACAGTAGAAATTGCCTTAATTGTCATAGAGATAAAACCATCAAGGGAACTAATCATATTATAGGCGTAAGTTTTCTTATCAACTTCGGACTCTCCAGGAATTTTTGCAAGAGCCAAAGCAACATGGATAGGTTTTTTCTTAGTAATAACTTGCCACTCTAAAGCAGGAGAAGGAGTAGGCAACGGAGGAGACGAGTTAGATGAAGGATTATCACTATCTTTAGCTTTGCCTTTATAGGTAGAAGAACTATTAGGTTAGTGCTCCTAACAGATCGGTTCAGATCGGATTTGATTTAAATCTGATCTGATC
>QKYT01000042.1:303620-330061 GCA_003550305.1 Glomus cerebriforme | reverse complement strand
AAGCAAAATGCTGTGGACAGTGTCCATGTACAACACTGCCTTGGAGCCTTACCTACACGGACTGTTTATCACACCCAGCCTAGTAAGAAAACATGCAAATGTCAGTAGAGAGAAGTGAAATAGAAGGAGAACAGGCATAAGCCAGATCAAACGAGGGGTCTGCACACTCATTCTGCATGCGCTTATTAAATTTCCGTTCTGTTTCCAATAATCTACCCTTCGTGAAATTTATTACGTTTTTATGAACCAATGGAGAGATCAAGCTATCCATTATTGGTAATAAGTAATAAGGTCCCCCTACTTGCTAGAATAAGCTATTCAGCTGGTTCTCTAGACTTCTATAGCATAAGTTGTGAGAGGTGCAATTATCATTACGTTTCTTAGCTTTGGAGGAGGAGGACTTTTTTGAGTCTTTGTTTTTTTTTAAAGAGGAAACTTTGGCTGATAGGAACTTGGAATCAAACTTTTCTTCCCAATGTTATCTATCTTCCATTATACGATGAATTTGTAGACCTTAAATTCTGCTTGGCAGGCTGAAGTAAGGTCATCTGAAGTTCAGAAGAATCCTATAATTTTCTGTTTACCTTTGGGATCTTTCACCAGTTTAATAGTAGCTAAATGATGGTATACCATAAATTCCTTATTCTAGAATATGAGGTATTCTTCAAAGCCTTTGCCAAAGTCAGTTAATATGGCTTAAAAGACCATTCTTCATTTGCATTATTCCAAAGACCAATCCGTCAGGAACTATCTGACCAGAATATTACTAATAGGATTTGCTATTAACCTTCTTCAAATATGTTGAGTACTGTAATTCTCAGTACTATTGTGACCTGTACACAGGTGTATTTGCTTTGTTTTGATAGGGTGGCTTTCACAAGAGAACCTAGGTGTTTGTTTATCTCCTCTGTTATTTTCTTAGCATTCCATTTATCCAGAATGTCATATAATATTACATCATGCATATTTGATTGTAATTTAGACAGTATCATGAATCCTGTGATGATATGAGGCTGACGTTCCTTCTTATTCTTTTTAGGGGATTTTGGAGGGAGATGCAGATATATCTGCTTTTTTTGTGGACTTTAATTATTTCTGTAAAGATTTTTAGGTGGTAAAGTGACAGGTTTGGAAATATCTTTCTCTATTTTCATGTGATTATCATCCTGAAGTGGTATCTCTTATGATGATGATTTATGTAGATCTTTCTATATTATGATCGGTATTCTCAACGTGTTGCTATTGGTGTTTTCTGTTAATGATGATCCACTGGAAGTAACCAAAATTGGCTATTCTAAATCTTGTACCTTTTTCTGTGAAGACGGTATTGTCAGCTATAGTTCAATTATCTGAGGTTATATGGAATCTGCTGTAGCAAGTTTCACTTTGAGTTTGTCGATGGTAATTTTATACCTAGTTATCTCCTCTAGGGCCTCATCTAAACTTCTTATATTAGCGTCCAAAATATCTTTATAAAATTTACTTAATACTCCTCCGATAAGAAATATAGTAGCAGGGTTTAAGTTGGTGTAATCAGAAACTCCTTTAACAAACTGCCCAATATTATTGATAGAGTCATCTTTATTCTTTACATCTTTTCAAAGGTTATAGTGTTGTATGAGGATGACTAAGTCAGATAGAAGTTTATTACCTATATTTTTGCACTCTATAGAATAAATATATTTATTAAAAAGTTTGTCGAAATAGGTAGATACAGTTACTTCCATTTTTACCAAATTATTAAGCACTAAAAATTTGTAAATTTACTGTGCATTTCTAATAAAATGAAAAAAGTAAGAAAGAGTTTTTTTTTCTTTCTGGTTCAATTCAGCAGATCAGTATTTACCCCAGTATTGCTTTCACCTCACGTGACTTGTTAATTTTAGCCTGAATTTTATTATTAGTCAAATTAAAAATTTCAATAAATCTTAGAAAAATTTATCATTCATGAAAAAAACTTTATTATTTTTTTTTTAACATTTAACACTATAATACAATACTACAATACAATTTTAAAAAAAGATAAAAGACTGATTTATTTGTACTTTATTAAGCTTTAATAAATAATAAGCAATATTTAATATATAAAAAACTCATATTTTTATTAATATATCAGCATTATATAAACTTATAACAAAAATAAAAACAACTTTAACTTCTATACTAAAATACAAAATCTAAAATATTAAAATATCAAAATTTGAACATGAAGTTATTGTATAAAAAAAACAAAAAAGATATATATAATTAGTATTATTATTATTATTATAAAAAACATACATAGTTTTGCAAATATTTAACGTTAAGTTAANTTTAATAAAANTTAATGTCTAAGCATTTNNATACCTGCTGAACAACTTTTAGTTAATAAAGTTAGCTTAGTTTAAAGTTCTTAAACTATGCTGTGAAATCTATATAAAAAAACACATTATTAAAAACATTAAACCTAAGAAAATAAATATTTATAAACTTTCTTTTAAAAATAAGTCTATAAAAATATTTTTAAAAAAATAATATACCTTATATTAAATGTAAAATTTACAGCAACTAAAAATGCGAAAGGTAGAGAGAGAATCAAAACTGAATACCAAAACAAATCATCATATACAGTATATGACGTATGTGTAACATAAATCAAAATCACATTGGGTGAAAAAAGTATTGGTGATACTGAAAAAGTAAGATTCTTAACCTGTATCCCAGGTACAGATTTTTATCCTGTACCTTTCCCTTAAATATGATTGGTTTAAAATCAAAATTGCCAGCCACAAAATTTATTGGATGTTTTTATTTTTGTATAACATTTGTCTTAGAAAATATTTTTTGTTCATGGCTTCGCACAAAAAAAAAATAATGCAAAACTTCAAAAAAAATATTTTGATTTTATATTTAACAAAAAAAAAATTTCAATATCTTTAATACTTTTAATATTATATTACATTTCAAATTAAATAAAATATTTTATATATATAATATATATTTTATTAAATTTAATAAAAAATAAAAAATACAAAAAAATACTTTTTATTCATATATAAATATTCAGTTAATTGACAAAATTTAATGTCTAGTAGAATTTTGATCCAGATTTATTTTTTACATTTGAATTGGATACAAATGAATCCAATTTTCTTCGGTTAATCCAGATTTATTATATCCAGTTTCCTTTATTAATCTGGATATAATAAATCTGGTTTTCTTTAAAATATAATAAATATAAATATAAGAAAAAAAAATAGTTTTGAATAAATTCTTGAGCTTCTTTCATGTGTAAAAAAACAATTATGATATTAGACGAAAGTAAGTGTGAAAAAAATGATATAATTATGTATCAAATCAAATAAAATATAGAAATCATTCAGCCACTTTTATTCCATAATAACCAAACTTTAATAATTTAAATAGTAAATTAACTTTAAAAATGACTGGTTTTCATTCTTTGTTTTCATTTTTATTCTCTGTTCTTCTTCGAATTACTATGTCCGAGTCTGATTCTGTAATCACCCATTCATCTATAAGCAATTTAAGCATTTTTAATGAATGCAAAAAATGTAAAAGTAATTTGAAAAATACTATAATTTTAGATTATGATAAGTCAGTAAATAGAACTAACAGAAGTCATATGTCCTACTTTTTTTTGCAAAGACTTTGATAATACAGAAATAGCTTACTGTATACTTTGTAAACAAAAACTTATAGATAATAAAAGACCCTATCCATATAGCCAAAAAGGAGAATCAACTTCAAATTTGTCATCTCATTTACGAGATAAGCATGATATATTGAAGCATAATTATTCAGATTATTTAGACGCAAATAATAAGATAAGGACATAAAGTTGCATATAAGTGTATTCACATTTATAATACTAAAAATATTTTAAATTTTTTACATTAGCCAAAAGAAGAACAAGTGCAGATAACAAATTATTGATGTAGTGAACTCGACAACAAGAGCTCGTCTGTCTCCTGATAATATTTATAATTAAATTTGTTCAATGACTCCATATTCTCCAGAATGATACCTTTCATGATTTTGTTCATGAATGTAAACCTGGATTTCAAATCCCATGCGAAAAAATAGTTAAAAATTTAATCCATGAAGCTTATACTTGAAGTAAAGACCAATTAATGAATTTACTCAGGAATACTGTAACATCAATACATCTTACTACTGACTTATGAACAGCCAAAAGTAAACATAGATATATCAGAGTGACAGCAACTTGGCTCACATCTGATTTTATTTTTTATGAGGTTTTACTTACTTGCAATCATCTTGAATACCTGCATATAGGCGATCTTATTAGTGAAGAACTATATTGAATTATCAAATAGTGATGTCTAAACAACATAATTTTTACAATTTCTACTGATAATAATTCGAATATGGTTAAAGCTGTATGTGTTTTCAGCCAGTCACTGTCTTCTATTAAAAAACAACTTTGTGCAGCCCATACCTTAAAACAGTGTAAAGGTAATAATTATTACATTTTAAATATTTTTTTAATGATTAGTTATTTTTTGATGAACTCAGTCTAAATAATAATTTTATTAACAATTAGGTATCCATCGGTGAATAAAGAGTCTCCAAAATTTCTTCCAATTACCAAAATAGGTATAAAGATTAAGAGAAGTCCAATTTCAGATTAATCAAGAAGAGTCTATAATTAAAGACTTTGAAATACAAAAAAGTCCCTTAGATATTTTATCTGACACAAAAACTCGATAAAATTTGACATTAATTGTATGAAAACAAGTTCTTGAATTATATAATGCTATGTGTTAATATCTCGACAACATTATTGTCAAATAAGGATTATATATTAAATAAAAAAGGAGAAAAGTTAAAAAGTTTATATCTGATACATGATGAGAAAACATAATTTTATGATTATAATAAAATGATTTTTTTCCAAATTTATTTTGAATAACTTTTTACAATTTTTAAAAATAGGTTTATTCAAGAAATGATTAAATTATTGAAACTATTCAAAATTATGATGCAACGATTATCAGTGGCAAATATCTGATACTTAATATGATATATCTATATATATAGTATATACTTAAGCGAATGTTTTTTCCAAAAGTCAATAAAAATGAAACTATAGACAGTTATTTTGATCTTATTTATGGATCTTTAATACCTGAAAATGAAGAAGAAAATAATGTTAAAGAAAATGATAAAGAAAATGATGAAGCCGATGTTACAAGTGATTCAAGTTCTATTAGTGATGACGATGATATTTCAACTGCTGAAAATTAACATTAGCAATATGTCCATTAATAATTTAGATGAAGTTAAAAACAAAAGCGAGATCATGATCATGGTCGTGATCATGGCTGTGTTCATGATCGCTGTGATAGTGATACTCGTAATATTTCACAAAGATCAAATAATGAAATTGATAGTAACTAAGTTAAATATCATCCTCTGAGATGTACCAAGTGAATTGTCTTTGATCGCAACAATATTAAACCTCTGAATAAAAAGCTTCCTATTCGTAGATGATTCTGATTGCGGAAAACAAAAAGCACAGGCTGAAACTCTTTTAAGAGATCTATTTATTCAACTTAAACAAGATCTAGAACTTCCAGAAGATATTAGATCACCCATTTTGGATGAGGATGATGTATTTAAAAGGATGTTGAATAGTTATCAACTATCAACACAAACAGACGAAAATAATGATAATGAAATTATGTGTTATTTAAAGTGTCCTGATAAATCAAAATGTACAGATCCATTGGTATGGTGGAGAGATCACAAAGCAAGTTATTCTATCTTATCAAAATTAGCTTATAAATATCTTTCAATTCCTTCTACATCTGTACCTAACGAACAACTTTTCTCCGATACTGGCAATTACATTTCTGCAAAAAGAATACAATTGGCGCCTGATTTAGTCAATCGTATTGTATTTTTAAAGTGTAATAGTACATATTTTCCTATATTTTCACCTTTAGATACTAATAATTAATTTAGTATAATATAATATAATGTAAATAATTTAATATAATGTAATATGAACAATGTAAACAATTTAGTATAATGTAATATGAACAATTTAATACTATAATAAAGCAAATTTTATTCAAAAAAAATGGAAAAAAAATTAAAAATTTATAAGGCGTGCAATTATTTAACATCATCTAATTAGCAAAAATTTCCTCCTATTTTCTTAATCAAAGAAACTTAATAAAAGGTAAACAAATTTGGATTTTCTTTTAGCTTTTAACAATGCATTAAAAATTACGTATATTCTTTATATTAATATATTTTATTATTAAATTAAAAATGCCATATTAAAAACCCATAATTAACTAGAGGTATGCTCCAGTGAAATCCATTCAATCCGTTATCCGTTTTTGAACAGATTGGATAATCCAGATTAAGAAATGAATGGATTTCAAATAATCCGGATGGATTCGTTGGATAACACCGAATTAATTGGATATTACACAGATGATCAGATTGACTGGATTGATCAGATAATCTGGTCAAATCTGGTATTTTTTTTTATTATTTTTGTATTTTTTTTATTTTAACGTTCTTTTTACTTTTTTTGTAGGAACAAACACTTTGGCTCAGCTTCTGGAGATAAATGGGGTAAATGGGAAGGTATTTTTTTATTAAACTTTAATACAAGAATGTTGCTAATGTTCTTTTTTTTCTTTTTTATAGGAACGAACAACTCCTGGAGGTAATGAAGGGGGATGGTTATTAAACTTTAATATAAAAACATTACTAACGTTCTTTTTTTTTTTTGTAAGAACAAACTCTTCAGCTTAGCTCCTGAAGGTAAATGGGATAAAAGGTAAGGTGTTTTTATTATACAAGAATGTTTATTAACGTTCATTTTTTTTTCTTTTTTGTAGGAACGAACTCTTCAGCTCAGCTTCTGAAGGTAAATGAGGTAAATGGGGTAAAAGGGGAGGTGTTTTTATTATACAAGAACATTTATTAACGTTCATTTTTTTTTTTTTTGTAGGAACGAACTCTTCGGTTTGGCTCCTGAAGTAAAATGGGGTAAATAGGGTAAAAGAGGAGGTGTTTTTATTATACAAAAACGTTTATTAATGTTCATTTTTTTTTCTTTTTTGTAGGAACGAACTCTTTGGCTCAGCTCCTGAAGGTAAATAGGGTAAATGGAGTAAAAGGGAAGGTATTTTTATTATATAAGAATGTTTATTAACATTCATTTTTTTTCTTTTTTGTAGGAACGAACTCTTTGGCTTAGCTCCTGAAGGTAAAATGTGGTAAATGGGGTAAAAGGGGAGGTATTTTTATTATACAAGAACATTTATTAACATTCATTTTTTTTTTCTTTTTTGTAGGAACGAACTCTTCACCCACCTTCAATTACAGTATGTAAAAAATCTGGTAAATCTGATGAATCCGGTGATATAAATGGATCATTGGATTGACCAGATATCTGTTAAACCATCCGGTTAATCCAGTGATATAAACAGATCAATCCGAATCTGATCAATTTTTGGATAGATAATTGGATATCCAGATTGACCAGATTTCGGAACATACCTCTATAATTAACAACATTTAATCTCAAAACAAATAAATTTCACTCTTATATAACAATATTAATCTTCTATAAATTCTATTTTATTAATACCTTTTTATTTTGCTTGCTAATATATACTTACGACTTTTTTATTTCTTCATATCTGCCTTTGCTTCTTCATGTATTATTAACTTATTATTAAGACAGATTTCTATCCAAATTTCAAAATTTGGACAGCTATTAATATTGCTTGTAAAAAAACATAAAAACATGACGTTAAATTTTTAAATACATCTAACAAAAGCCAATTTTCATCTGTAATATCTAACAACTGCTGAATGCATCTTGCTCATTGTATACATAAGGACAAATCTTTTTCTTTTAATTTATTATTACTTCATTTAATTATTTTTTTTGTTATTTATAACTTTATAGTTATGCTCTGACTTCGCTTCTTAAGTGCACAAATTATTTCTAGCTTATTATAAGATTGAAGCATTAATACTAAAAATTGATGCTATTTTCTTCTAGAAATTTCTTGTGAAATTAATTCTTTAAAGTATCCTTCAATTGAATAACAAACGTGTGCCAATAATGACCTTATTGCTAATTTTCTTTTAAGATTCAAAAAGTGATATAAAATCTTGTAGGGTCCTTTCTTCGAACTATATCTACCATGATTTGCATTACTGAAAATGATCTGAATTTATTTGTATTTTTAATTTTATTTATAATGTAAGATCTTGCATCTGTATTTACATCATATAATTGCTCCATAAAAAGTTTTAAATTGATTTTTAGAATCAATTTTCTTTAAATGATCAAGAAAACTTTTTTGATATTTTGAAGAATCATTGAATACATGATTGTAACATATTGGCAGATCTTATTTGCATGTTGCAAAAACTAGTATATTTCTTTTGTGATCGATGTTTCAACAAATTTTGCTGAAAACTTAAGATCATCATCATATTGATTGCTAAAATTAACACAACTAAAATTATATGGAATTGAGATTTCAATTGCTTTCTCTCATACAATTATCATATCATAATCTGAGGAATGGATTTGCAAAATCCTATTATTATTATTTTTGTGAACCTGTTTTAACGTTTAGATTAAAATTTTCAACTCCACTATTTTTAAGAGTATCATATAATCTGAATGAAAGGTTATATATATTTCCACTAAGCTCTTCAGTAACAGAGACAGCTTTATTTAATAAAAAAAATAAGTTAGATAATATAATATTAAACCCTTACAAAATTAAAAGTATATATATACTTGAGTTCTTTTAGTTCTCTTATCACTATTCCCAATATTATTGATCATGCCTTTTCATTTTTTACTACTTATCATGACTTAGCTTATTTAAAATTTAAGTTAATAGGTATTATAATAAATATTTTAAACAGATGTTTAATTTAATCTATTTTTTTTTTTTTTGAGGACAATTCATTAAATAATGTAAAACTGTTAAAGAAATTGTTAAAACTAAATTTGAGAATTCTTGAATTAAATAGATTGCTAAATAACTTTACCTACAGACACATAATTATTAGATGACAAAAATTGGGTTGATGCTATATAATAAATAATAAATTAAAATACAATAATTATTTATACTAAATACTAATATAATATACCAGCAGATTGATTTATATCAATATCTAATAAAATATCTTGCTGAGTAAATTGTGGTGTATCCATAATAAAAAATTTTATCAAAATTGAAAAATTAAGGAAGGATATACCAGAAATTTTCAAGAGTAAAAAATGAATTAAAACTTTATTCTCATTGAATTAAATAGTAAAAATTTTGTGATTGTGTCATACAAGAGTCATACAAGAAGTAGTACAAAATAGTATAAAAAGCTTTCATTCTCTCTCTCTTATTATAATCTTCTTAATGTCTTTTCTAGGATTTTGCATTACCAACATCTTTATTCTTTATATTAGTTATTATATTCATTTTAAATTTGTAAATGTAAATCAAAATAAGTTAGAATTATATTTATTTTATCAAATTACTTTGTTGACAGTGTAATTTATTAACTAATTCATTATTTCAAATAAAATATTTTAGATTTTTTACAAAATCATAAGTGTAAGAGAAAAGAGAAGGAAAATAAAATACAAGATCACTTTCAATTATGCAATTTACTGTAAAAATGACATTACTAAGCAAAAAAAATAGTAAACCCAAATTTAGTTTTTCTTTTTCGATTTATATTTGTAATTACATGTTTTACATATATATGTTAGAGAAAAGTACTGTTTTGATAAAATTTTCTTAAAGAATAAAATAGATATAATAAATCTGGATAAATTAAATGAAACTGAATATAATAAATCTGGATAGACCGAATAAATCTGGATATAATAAATCTGAATGAAACAAAGCAACTGAATCCTCTGGATTTATTATATTTGATCTTTACAAATTAAACCTGATATTAAATCTGAATCAGGAGAAACTAGATTTAAATCTGAATGTTAAAGATCAATTCTAAACCCTAGTGTCTAGTAGACCTACTAAACAATTTTATTTATTTACAAAAGCTAGTTTAGTATAACTAAANTNCTGAAATTATGCTATAAAATAAAGAGCATATACGCATACAATAAATTCCATTATAAAAAATAATAATACCTCTATAAATATTTACTCGAACATAGTAAAAATTAATATGTAAGTAGTTCTATACCTGTTGAGCAACTTTGCTTATTCAATAGAAATCAGATTTCTTTGACCAAAATGCTTAAATTATATCACAAAGTATCTGTATAAAAATATTACAAAAAATAAGTATAACTACATAAATATCTGAACTAGCTTGATGAAAATTAATATCTATATAGCTCCATACCTGTTGAGCAATTTTACTTATTGATAAAAATCAGTTTATTTGTAAAATTATATGATATAAATTTTATATTAAAAAATGCGTCTGTTATGAAAAATAAAATATTAAATATGAAAAATATTCATAGCTTTATAAATAATACTTTATATCTAAGCCAGTGTTAAAAATATTTATTTTTTCAAACTTCTAAAATATTTAAAAAAGGAAGGAAAAAAAAGAGAAAGGAAAAGAAAGAGTAAGAGAAGTAAGAGAAGAAGTATACGTATTGTGTATAATGATAACAGTAAATAATAAATAAGAATTGATGTGACTTAATGGCTAATGCAGAGGGAAACAGAATAAAATCATAAATCCTGAGAACAGGATAAGATTCTCCCTGAGAAAGATGCAGATCTGTTACATAATCACGTGATTTTTAATTTTGCCTAGAATTAACATAACATTTTTTTTTTAGTTTTGGTCACTTTTTTTTGCATTTCAGTCTTTTATATCTTTTTTGCAACTTTTTTTCCTTTTTTTCACATTACTTTTTATTTTTTAATATTTTTTTTTTCATTTTCTTTTATTTTTTTTTCAAATATAGTATAATTTATAATATATTTCTTTTTATTTTTTTTATTTAAAACTTAGTCTTATATAATCGATCTAATTGATCATACTGTTTTATTTTGTACATATTAAAAATTATTATAATAAACTAAAAAAATTAGTAAAAATAACAATTATTATTATTGCCAATAAAATGTATTCCTAGTTTTATCCTTCCATAATCTTGGCATTATTTTTTGATGTTCATATTTTTTTATTTAATAAACTATTTGCTCAAGAGCATTAAAATTCATGGCAAATTAATAAATTTATCTAAATAATGATGAGTCTAGAATAAAGAAAAATAAATTATTTAAAATATTGTTAAATTTAAAAAAATAAGATCTTACCTCATTTAATAAAGTTTTAAATTTATTTATCATAATTTCATAATTTTCATCTTTAATATTTCTATCATAACCAGTTTGTAATGAAATATCTGGATCAGGATTATCAATAAAGAATTCATTTGTATTTTGTTCATATCCAAGTTCTTGCCAGATTGTAGGATAAATTTCATTTCTCTGTATAACAATAATAATAAATTAGCAATATGAATATAAAATAAAAATGTAAAACAGCAAGAACGTTAATCTTCTAATATTAATGTTAATATTAATGATGATAAAAAATCCAAAAATAATAAAGAATAAAAATAAAAATAAATAAACCAATTTAAAAAATATATTTTCCATTCTGCCCATCAGAATAACCAAATGTTTGCAAAGAAAGAACTGATTGGTGGACAAGAATATATTCATTTTTGCCTATCTGTTATATACTTATTCTAATTAATAATAGTTTTTAATGCTAATTCTCTCCAATTAGTCTTAAAATCCTTTTACCATGAAGGTAGTATATGATCATTATATAAAAGATAATACCGATCTAGTTGCTGTAAAATTACCTTACAAATAATTACATAGCAAAATAAATCTAATAAGTAATCATGTTTTAATATTTTCCAATATGATTCTATAAATATTGTTATTTTATAAATAAGAATATCAGGAGATGAACAACATGCCCAAAGAATAAAATGAGGCCAAGAATACCAATTCTCCTATAAATATGCCACACCATTTCTAATTTATTATTGTAACAAAATTGGAATATATCTTTGACACATCAAATTCAAATTTCCTTTGAGTCTATTATAAACTCTTTATCAGCTGTTAGAATTAGCATATGTCAATGAAAATGCTGTTTAATTCATTAAATAATTGCATCTTTATGATTCTTTAAGCAAAGGATTTTTAATAAATTTTGCTGTTTGGATTTTGCCTGTGTTATTTCTGCATTATCTGTATTATTAGAAAAATTAACAGATTGAAATACAATTGGCTGTCACTAAGGATTAATAACTGAATATTATTTATATGCTTCTTGAGCATTATATCAAATTTGAGTTGCTTGTTTTCTGGATGATAAATGTTGCTCAACAGCTCGTTTCACATGCTACAAACATAACTGAATGCATACTTTTGGTTAAATAGATGTTACAACATTTATTTGTGCTATATCTTTATCAGTTAAAAAGTATTTGACATCATTAACATCATATACCTTAAGTACTATACCAGTATTTTGGTTATTGGTCAATTTTTTCTAGTTGCAATAAGAAGGTATAATAGTGGAAAAGCAGTTCCATCAATGATGCCCATTATTTCATAAAGTTCATATTTTAAAGTATTTGTATTATAAGTTGCATCTGTTACAACTATTTTAAATGCATTTTGTAGAAGTTTGAAAAGAAAAGGTGTAATAAAAGCAAAGGATTTTACAGGTTCTGTAATTTCAAAAATAATTGAATAATTTTTTTCTTAAAGGAAAAGTTGAGCAAATTTTATTATTATTCTATTGATATTTTAATATTGCCTGACAATTTCACTAGTAATATACTTGGTCTTTAGTTAATAATTCATAACCTGATAGTTGTTGTTCTTTAATTTCACTATATATTTCTGAGATACTTTGCTTTTTATTAGTATTAATAAATTGTTTTATACTATCACTAGTATTAGTTTAATCTGAACGAGAATGTAAAAGATAACTAAGCTTTAAGAATGCAAATCAATTTTCATAATCAATTTTTATGGCAACTAATTCTTCACAATTATGGTGAGGAATTCTTGAATCACTATCATGCTATTTGGATATATCTTCAACCTTTTTTAAACCTTTATCTAATTCTGCATGCATATTATACAGCAAAAAAATGTTATTATCTTTTGTTGCTGCATTTTTTTGGCATGGTATATATATTAATATCTATCTTCTTCTGAAATTAAAGCAATAATTTGATTTGCAACTTTTTGACATACTGTATTTCTTCAATAGGTGTATCTAAGTCTTCAGTCAAAGAGTTTAAAAGTAAAGTTTTCTTAACAGTAAATTGAATATTATTCTCTTCTAAAATATCTGTTCTACCTTTTGCAAGTATATATTTATAAATAATATTAGAAAGTTGCTGAAATAATATGCCATTTTCTTTATGAGTTACAAGATTTGTATAACATCAAAAGATCTTATTAACTCTAGTTTTTGCAAAGGGTACGGTAAAATAAAAGAAAAATGTGAGTTTTTAAGTATAAATAATGATATAATATTTACTTGTAAAGATTATAGAGAACGAACTGAAACTTATAAATGGCAAAAATATGAGCAAAATATTGTAAACACTACTTATGATAAATAAAAAACTAGGTAATTTTAATAGTAAAAAAATATCTCAAATAATGAGACTACCAGCAAAGTTGTAAATACAGGTATGCAGTACAGTTTTTAGGAAAAGCAAAAAAATATTATTATTTTTAGTTTACAAATATAAATGCAGATTATATACTTTATATATGGTATTTATTACGTGATTTACGTGACAGATTTGCTGAACGATACTACAGTAAGATTGGCCATAGTTCTTACTTAATAAATAAATAAATATATTGATTATTTTTGCTTATTGGCTTTACAATGGGTTTTAAATTTTATTTATAATTTTAATTCCGGCCAGAATTATGTATATGCATATCAATTTTCTTTTTTGAGATACATTTAAAGTGGAGCAGAATCATGTGATTTTTGTAAAATTTTTGGCCAGAATTATGGCATTAAGAAATTATGCATGTGATAAATAACAGATAATAAATAGAATTTCACCTATCAAAAAATTCTCTGTTCCTAAAATACTTAAGAATGAAGGTGTGACGCAAGAATGACAGATATGCACTATGATCCCGTGATTCTACTTCACTTTAGACGTCTCCCTTTTTTGGAATTTTGTGTAACTTTACACTCATTTTGTTCCAGAAAATAATTTTTCATAGGAAATAAAATTGCTTTTTTTAGACTTTGTGTAATATAACGTGATTAGGTTATACAACTTTAAAGCATTTATTTATAAGATAGATTATTGCGTGAGAAAATTGAATTTTGTGAAAAGTTTTATTTTTTGATTACTTTTTTTGAGAACTGTATATTAAATATTTTCTAATACATATTATATACAAAAGAAAATGATATTACTAACTGATTCTTCATGTTAATGGTATTGTATATCAATGCCAATATGATTCAATTTTCTGAATCATAATTGGTTTATGTTTAGTTATTTTCATTATTCCATGCTACCAATTAATAGAATTTTTAAATTTTTATACTCCTTTAGAAAATCTAAAGCTTTTTGTTACATTACTAAGTCGATCATAAATAGTAACATTATCCTCTAAGCATCTTCAGTTAAATCAGTATTAACATTTTTAGAAATTCTTATAATGGACTGAATGGAGCTTGTTTCATATAGATTTTATATATTTCCCATATAAATAGATAATTATGATTTTGCAGCAGAAACCCAATATTGAATATTTGTTGCATTCAACACTTGTATTTATCTGTTTCTAATTGACTATAAATTGTCTTTTCTGCCCAATTAGTATTTGTTTTAATAAATAATGTAAACCACAAAATTAATCAAGATGAAAAATTTATAAGAAAATCTCGTTTTAAAGTTTTCCAATACCTTTCAATGAACATCATAATGGAAATGCTAATTGTACTCATAATTCCAAGTGAAGTTAATTATTATTTTTTTTTCTATCCAGAAAGGTTTTATTTCAGTAATGATTCTAGTTAAAGTGATACATATTTATGGGCGAGTTTTAATAAATAATTTTTTGTGACTTTTTGCTAAATTGATATATACTGTAAGTTGTAAATGTTATTTGTTAAATATTTTTGAATATAAAAATTCATTTATTCACTATTTGCTATAGTAATTAACAAATTCCCTTACTATAACCAAGTGTGATTTTAAATTAATTATTATAATTTATATTAAATCCTAAAATAATTTACATTAAACACATTAAATATTATTAAAATAATTTGCATATCTATTTTATTTCACATTACACATTAAACAGTATATTTATTGGTGATTATCAACTCACCTATATGATAATGCATATTGATGGTGTGTCTAATCTATGGAAATGTTAGGTTTTGAACTGGTTTTTTGTATTGGGCAGATTTGAACAGGTCTAAAACTGTTCAAAATCCAAATTTTGGTAAATTTTAAATTATTTTATCAAAATAATCTTTTTTCTCATTCAAGTCTTCAATGATCTACCAATTTTTAAGACTACCTTTAATTTATGCCTTTGCAGCTTCATATTGCATATGACCTAGGCACTTTCAACATATGTAAAAAAAAATTATAATATTGACCAGAATTAGTTATAATTCTGGCCTGAATGAATTTTTGAATCACAAAAACTGTCCGAACAGGAGTTTTGTCGGCGTAACGTTTGCGCCGAAGCAAAAAAAGAATGAAGTTTAGCCACATCACAATTATTAAAGTTTTGTTTGTGATAAACAGATAAACAAAAGAAAACTTCATTGTTTTTAATATTTAGTGAAAATTGTCACATGGTAATACATGGTAATACATATGTGGAACAAAAATTCCTAAATAGGTTTCTTTTTACGGAGTCCTTCCCGATTGGTTCGAGCTCATCCCATTTTAAATTATAAAATGAGGTCGTCGTCGTTTACTTTCAATAAAAATAAAAAATGGCACATTTCAATATAAAACTAAACAAATGTAAGAAATTTTTAAAGAAGAACTTGTCAAAGAAGTTTTCAAAGAATACAGAAACAATTTTGACAAATGACGACGCAGAATATTGGCTAAAATCAAATAATAAAAAATATGATTATTCGGACTTCAAAGATATTCAATTCATAGGCAAGGGTTCATTTGGAAGTGTAGTCCGTGCAAATTTGAAAGATAAAGTTTTTGCTCTGAAATCTTTTAACATTGATAAAATAGCTCTTATTGTAGAAGAAGTAAGTATTGGTTTTAATGTGATCAACAGGTTATCATTTTCTAAATTTAGTTTTATGATTTTTAGTTAAAATTACACAAGCGTGTAAATTCTCATGAAAATATTTTGAGATTTTATGGGATCACAAAAAATACAGGTACGAGAAAATATTTTCCTCTTTATTTATTTATTTATTTTATATTTTATAAAAATAAATTTGTTTCAATTTTCTTTTTTAGTAGACACAGTTTATCAAATAAATAAATATAGTCTTGTATTAGAATATGCTGACGGTGGTACATTAAATACTTATTTAAATGAACATTTTAAGGAACTTAATTGGAATGATAAACTTAAATTAGCTTTACAATTGACACGTGCTGTATCGTATTTACATAAGAATAATATTATCCATCGTGATTTGGTATGTATTTTAACTCTTTATAATTCATTATTTTAATATTAATTATGAAGTTAATTCTTATTTCCTTTTTTTTAATAAAAAAAATGAATAGCATGCGAATAATATTCTTATACATCATAACACTGTTAAACTAGCAGATTTTGGGTTATCAAAAGAAATATCAAAAGAAACGCCGAAAGAAATAAACAAATCACTACGTATATTTGGTGTTATGCCTTATATAGATCCAAAGATTTTTAGTACCGAAGATTATGAATATGAATTAAACAAAAAATCTGATGTATATAGTATTGGAGTTTTAATGTGGCAAATTTCAAGTGGTCGTCAACCATTCTATTGTATAGATTATGATATAAGGTTAAGCATGGCGATAACAAATGGGGAAAGGGAAGAAATTATCAAAGACACTCCTATTGAATATATTAACTTATATACAGGTAATTTGTTATTTTTATTAACATTTAAAAGAATTTATTTGATTTATTCGATTTATTGATTTATTCAACGTGTTTAATTTTATTAATTCAGAATGTTGGAAATATGAACCAAATGAACGTCCAAATATTGAACAAGTTGTTTCAACTCTTGATCGATTATCTAAAATTGACTTCAAATCTTTTCACGATTATCAGAAAGAAATTTTAATTCGTATAAATAAAATTGATTCAAAAGATTTAGCTAATCCTACAATAGAAAGACCTGATGATCGACGTGGTAAATTTATAATTAGGAAAATTTATAAAGGACAAGAAGTAGCTTGTAAACCCATCTTAAAAAAGACTACTGAGGAAATGAAAACATGTTCAAAGACACTTAAATTTTTAACAGAAATATCTGAATGTAAACAAGTCCTTAGGTTTTATGGTATTTCAACAATTAAAAATAATAATGTTATGGTTTTAGAATGGGCTGAACGTGGAACTTTGAAACAACTTTATGAACAGAAACATATCCCATGGAAATTTAAGGCCCGAATTGCTCTTGAAATTTCTCGAGGACTAGTATTTTTACAAGATGCTGGTATTGTACATAATGATTTGAAGTGTCAAAATATTTTAATAACGGAAAGTTTAGAGCCAAAAATTTATAATTTTAAGTTGGCATGTTATTCTGATGAGAATATTACCTCATCCCCGGTAGATCTAGCAGCAGGAAACATATTGCGCTGGATAGCTCCTGAAAAACTAACTGATTCTCAATATATAACTAAATTTGAAACTTTTAGTTTTGGTATGTTATTTTGGGAGCTAACTTTTGAAAAAATTCCATATAAAGGTTGGAAAGTAGAAAAAATTAGGGATCATGTTATTAAAGGTGACAGAGAAAAAATTTTATTTGGAGCTTTAACTCCAGAAATTTATCAAGAAGGATTTAAGAAGATTATAAAAGAAAGTAAGTTTTTTTTATTAAAAAAAATTTCACATAATTATTATGATTATTAATTCTTTAATATCTACAGCTTGGAAGCACAATCCGAAAGAACGTATTACTTTTATGAAATTATTGGATATGTTAGAAGAATTATACTATTCCATTCGTATGTCTGACAACAATTCATCAAATATACTTCCCGATAAAAATTTAGATGATGACTTAGAATTACCAGATGAAGATAATAGTCCTGTTATAACAATTATTTGAGGGAAACAATTATTTCCACCGCATTTGTATATATATATTTTTTTAAAAGAAAAAATTGTAAATTTCCAAAGGACGAATAGACATTAATAAATGTAAATACATATTTAGATTTTTATCATTTATTTTTTTAATCTACGATGTAAAAAATCACTTCAAGTGATAAAAATTCGCTCCTTGAAGAATTAAAACGTATCCCCCCACCCACTCATAGGAATATTTCTTTATTATTGAAAATCAATGTCACGAAGTTAATAATAAAATAAGATTCTAGCTAACATATTTAAAGATCACGACATGCGAGACGACCTATTTGTCACAAAATGCATAATATAAATAAATATTATCAGTTATACAGTACGAGTGTCAATTAATGTGTGATGATTAATGCAGTGAACTTCACGTGCATTAATCAAAACGCTCACAACATTATTTTGTCGCCTGTTATACGTAAAGATCCGCATCCATAACTAAATTTACAACATATGTAGTACAATGTAATCATTAGGTGATTTTATATTCAGCATGCAGTATAACATGTTTCAGTTTAGATTATTTATTGGTTTTTTGTCAGAAATTCTCTACACGGATTTTAATTACATAAAATTACTTTCATGCCATTTTATTTGTGTAACTATGTTGATTTATACTCATTATATGATATATAATTTTATTTATTATCAATATCTTTGCGAATAAATGTAAACCAATAAAAATATTTACATATACAAATGCAAATTTCTATAAAATGCTGTACTATGTGGCTAACTTGATTTAGCATATAATAAAACAAATATATGCGGGTCAAGTTAACAACACGAGGTCCGATACTCTTGCGCAGGAGGTGATTTTTTGTCCTCGCGCTATGGATACATTATTTGTACTGGTCCCAAATAGAATTATGTCTAGTCAGATGTATTATTAACATAGGCCAATTAGGCCATGTATACATCCACTGGAAAGGTTACTTAGTAACATTACATTAATCCTCAAAAAAGTCATCTCCTATGAAGCCTAAATAATATTGGTTGAACATTATGACGCACAGTTTAATTAAATTCATCGAAAGCATAGATAAAAATGTAATTCATTTTTGTCTGCTACAAAATAAATAGGAAAATTTTAAGGATCACCCTGGTGAAAATCACCTTATTACGTGATAATAATAAGTTATATGATATTAAAAAAATTTTAAAAATATCTAATTATTTTAATAAAAAATAACTGATTAATGATATATAAAATGTTTATTAATTGTAATAATTGAATAGAAACACTTTTCTTAATCTTAAAGAAACACTTTACTTAATACCAAAGTATCAAAATTATGCTCTGAAGTTAAAAATAAAAATTCAAAAATTAGTACAGTTATGAAAAGTATGCATATCTCTATCAATATTTGAGATAGACTTATGAAAATTTGTATGTAAGTAGATTCAAATCTGCTGAACAACTTTGCCTAATCTCAAAGAACTTTTAACTTATTATCAAAGTATTGAAAATACACTCTGAAGTTAAAAACAGAAATTTGAAAATTAATATAGCTATGAAAATACTAGTAACTTTCTCAATATTTAACCTATACTTATGAAAATTTATATATAAGTAGATTCGAACCTGCCAAATAACTTTGCTTAATCTCAAAGAAGCTCTTTACTTATTACCAAAGTGTTGAAATTATGTCTGAAGTCAAAGATAGAAAATCTGAAAGTTATTATTTCATTTTAAAAGTTTTCTAAAGCTAAAATATACACAAAAAATAGTAGAAAAGTTTTAGCAAATATTCTTAAATAAAAAAAAGAACAGATTACTTACCATTCTAAAGTATAAAACTAAAATCCAGTTCAAAAGAAAGAAAAAAGAAAAAAGAAAAGAAACAAAAAATAAACATACTATATTTGTACTAAAATGTGATACAAAATTAAAGGGAGGTGAAATTAAAATTTTTTATTATTAAAATTACCTGAAGTGATTAAATTCAAAAATCACCTGGAATAAAATTTAAATTAATTCAAATAAATAATTTATGAATTTTTTATTATCTTAATATTAAACCTGTAATACTTTATGAATTAAAATTAGTCTAAATAAGGATTAAAATCAATACGAATCTGGTATTGAAATGATCCAATTCTGCAGAATTTGCAGAATTTGAACTGAATTGATTCTTAAAAACTGAAGCATTTAAATCTAAAGATTGATATAATTTACTTAATTTATTTTTGACCATATATAGTTTATTTTTCATTTCTATTTTTGAAAGTATTGTACAGTACATTAGTGTCAATTTTCTCTTGCATTATTTATATTGTTCAATAAACTAGTATATTGTAAATATAGTAGAAATCCTATTTATATATCCCATCATATGGAAGTAATACTAATTTTTTTTCCAACTCTCCTATTAAGAAAGTCTTTTTAATCTTATTTAAAATATTTTATTTTTCTCACCAGTAGGATTTAATGCTTTTGAAAGGAACTGAATTAAAAATTCTGATTAATATGATTTATAATATATCAAATAAATTATACACATGATCAGTATCAATTATTTTAATATTTATTTTGCTTGTTTTGTTTTGCTTATAATTTTGCATATAATATATTTTCTAGTATATTAGAAAAAAATTTTCAGAAAAATGATCACATTTCAGAGTTTTTTTCAAAATAGAAACCAAAAAAATGATCATTTATCAGGGTTGTTTCCAGAAATTTTTTTATAGGAATAATTAAATATGAATTCACATTTTGTGATAATACTATTTATATTTCAAAAGCTCAATAATAAAAATAGGTAAAGAATCTTTCAATTAATGTAATAATCAGTAAAATGAAACAATAAATTTATTAGATGGATATTAATTAATATTACTTTATTAATTCTTAACATTTTGGATATAATAAGACTTTAATAATAATTTACAATTTCAAAAATAAAACTTTATTAATTATTTAATTAAGTTATATTAATATTTAAAATAAAGATATACTAATTTTTGTATGTTTATAGATAAATTCCTAGCTTTAAACTTAAAATAAATCTCTTAAAAAATTGGAATTTATAGTTTATGTTTGTAATCACTGTCACCAATGTCTACCACCCATCAGTAGACTAAATTAAGTGTTAGTTTAACATTATGCTTGGTTTAGATTTAATATATCTTTAATTTTCTTTCATGACCTCAAATTTAACTTTTCTACTGCGATAATTTCCCCTACATTAAATAACTTTACATTGAATAATTAAAGTAGGATAATTTCCCTTACTTTACTCCATTAGACTTTAATATTCAACATTAATTAACTCTCAGATGAACTATAAGCATATTCAAAATAACTTTTAATAATTAATATCTTTATTGAGCTTGAAAGTTAAAATTTTAACAAAGGAAAAATCCTTTGCTTTTATAACATTTTGATGCTGCGCTAAATTACATTTCACTAATTATTGTAATACTATAAATGATCTACAATTCTTTTATTCTTTTATTCTTTTTTTCATTTCTATATGTTTCATTCATTCATTCATTCTTTCTTTCTTTCTCTTATTTCTTCAATTTCTTATATTCTCAAACTTTCCATCTTTCCTTCTTACTAATGATTACTAATGATTACTAATTATTAATAATAAATTACCCCTATAATGTAATTGTTAATTATTTACTTTGAAAAATTTGGGAGAACTCTTTCCGCTATTTTTTTGTCCACAAAATTTAGCGACGACTAAACACACTTTTATTAATAATTTTATTACTAACTAATTGTTTTTTAATTATTTTTAGTTTAATTTTATTATATTCTTTTCTCAATACACTTTACATCATGNAAAAANNTTTCGCTTTATTTAAAAANTTCTTAAATTTTAGTGAACAGGACAAATTATNTCTAGCTAAACACACTCTTCTTTTAATTTNAAACTTAGATTTATCCATTGCAAGATTTATTGGCTCATCTGAACCTTCAACTATACTACAGATATGGATAATTAGAACACTTTTACAAGCTCAAGAAGAAGAAATATGAAATATGAAATATTAAACTCTCCTTTTCTTCTCCAGACTTTAATACGGCTTTAAAAACTCCCAAAATAATCGATACTAACAACATAAACAACATGATCAGTACTAATCCCAATTTGGATAATACTAATTGTGACGATAATTCCCAATTAAGGAAAATTCCCTTAAATGGATTAGACCCACACATAAACAACCTAAACGATATTGACGCACTTCGCGATGACCCGATTAAATATTACGTTCACAACAACTCAACGCGTTAATCGGACACTGTCACGTTACTATCACATGACCCTAACTCCTCACGTGCCAACATATCCATGCCGTCTGATCACTTGGATGATCTGATGCAAGATGTTATTAAACTTAAACCTCTCGTTTTGCACCTGTCCTCAAATGATATATGTTACCATAACACCATCCTCTCTCAATCCTTCTCCAGCAGAAAACTCGACCATCCCGATGGACACGTCGTCCTCAAATGACTCCCTAATCAAAAAATCTAATCAGAAAAAGAAAAAGAATTCAACACAGCAATACACTTTGGTCAAACCCTTGGAGCTCGCTCAGCCGCAAGTTCCCATAGATACGTTAATCGACATCTCAGAGCACTCTATCCCTGCCCAAGAAGAGCTCACATCAAAAGATAATGATCTTGCACAATCAATCTCGATCCCTCTTGAGATTATGGACATTACATTTAATGAGATCGTTAACGAATCGATTGACATGATTATTGATCAATTAGACTCAACTCATCTATCAGAGGCCTTACCTAATATAATGCCAGATCAGACAATTACCCGTTATTCGCCGACCTTATCTTCAACAGGAATTTTAGACAAATCGCATTCATTTACACCATCACCAGTCGCTTCTCCTAATGCTGACTCTCCGGTACGCCCTCTTTTTTTTGATACTCGCGTCGCAGTTCAACAAGCGCAGGTGGCCATTAGAAAAGACCCTTGCATCAAACATATTAAAGCTATTAAACATAAAAAAGAATACCTAAAGAGTATAAAAGCGGAAGAAGCTTTCACAAATCGTTCTCAACACGCTTTATCCCCTCCGTTAGAATATACATATGATGGATATATATCGGTAGACGATATTAAACAAGATTCTTCNATTAATAATCACNAGGAACTCCTAGCTTTTATANAATTATTCATNNGTCAATTTGAACATTTCTCCAGCGTAAATTTCTGCTCCACAGAACAGGTTCCTTCCGTCATCGTTAAATTTTGTAAACACGAGGGCCTTATTAAAGCTGCGAACTACTTTAAGAATGGAAATTATAATGGAAGAATAAAGCTTATTCCTAAAACTTATTATAGAATGGGAAGAGACAAGGTCTCTTGTAGAGAATTTAAAATTATCAATGTACCCATCGATATCGATTTAGATATTGTTGAAAAAGCAATCAGGAATCTTTTAAAAGGGGAAACCTTCTACTTACGACATCCTGCCAAACACATTGTTGATAACAAATCGCATTGCAGAGATATTTTCTTCACAGCTTCAAGCAGTAGCACTTGTAACAACTTAAAGCTAACTTAGTCTATTACTATTGGCGATGAAGTCTTCTGTATTACACCTGCCTACTTCAAGAAATCAGACATAGAAGCTAGGAATAAATATGTAGGCAAATTCACAGGGTTTTTTCCTAATCATACACTAGCGTACATTAAGGACAATTTACAAGATATTACTGATCTTAAGAACGTTTACAGACGAGCTGATGATAGTAATATTTACTTAGAATTTGCTTCCGAATCAAATTTATTCAATGCTTGCAGCTCTAATCTCTACATAGACAAACTTAAAATTAAAGGTATTCCCAGAGGTACTAATTGGACTGACAGGGATGCTTTCCTGAACTCTAAATGCAAACGCNNTAATTCTCAGCCTTTAGCTACATATTGTGCTACTGGNTNNAACNGAATTCCTGTAAATTCTCNCCGCTCCATTAGAAAGGATTTTGAAGCAACTGATCTAAAAATAGCAGACCAAGGTGATTTATATACTAATCATTGGGATAGCTATACGACTTCTGAGTTGACTGAGGCTACGTCCATTTTTGACAATATTACAAGTTCGCATAATACCGCCCTAAATGGTGCTACACTTATGGAAAAGCTATCCTCTCAATCTTTTACTGAACACGCCCTTTCTCTTCAAGAATTGGCGTTCCAATCTTGGTAAACAGGCGTTTCTGTTTCAACGCCTACTTTGTCAACCAATTTGAATTATCGGCAGAAGGGTGTGGTTTTTCGTCCTCTGACCACAATTTTCCCCTTCATCCAAATCTCAGAGGTCACACTATTATTACAGATTATAATTCCTACTCAAATTTACAAGACGCAATTACACATTCATTACAACAACCTCATTCGCTGGAGAATAGCCGCTACGATGATGCTATTGACTCATTCATTCAAACACAAAAAGATACTTTCATACAACGTTTGGCGTCCACTCCATCCCTACCTTCACTCTCATCAAAACCGGACTCATCACACCACAAGCACTTAGTATCTCTCAAATTAATGCATAACAACATCAATGGATTAAGAAATCACAATTCGAAATTAACATATTTAATTGATTATGCTACTTCGCAAGATTATTCGATTATTGGTGTTACAGAAACTAACATAGATCAAAAAGTGGGTCGATTTATTAATATACACCAAAACTACATCGCCTATTATTCTGAGTATGATAATAAAATCAAAGGTTCGGGGGTCACCATTATTATACAGAAGAATTGGTCTAAACATTTAGGAAAAATCGACAGATACAGTCCTTACTACATTGAGGCTACTTTCTACTTCAAAGGATATACATTACACATAGGTGTTATTTACTTAGAACCGAATAATCGTTCGAGAACTAACTCTCTTACCAAAGAAATTATTAAACGTATGAAGAATTATCGTCATTTAGATCATCCTTTTATTCTTATGGGTGACTTCAACACGATTCGAAACAAAATGCTTGATAACTCGCTTCAGAAATTGCACTCAGGTCCTGCGACAAACTTATTCATAGTATGCGATGAGCTTGATTATATTGACACGTTTAGAGAATTATACCCTCACGACAAAAGCTACACTTATCACCACAATGACATGGCTACACGTATAGATTACATATGGACTTCGTCTCAAATGTGCGATTCAATCGTTGAAGCTTCAATTATTCTGAGCAATGATATTACCGACTCAGATCATCACATTACTACAGCTTCTATTAATTTTGCTAATCATATCGACTACCGTTTTGACATGGGTCAAGTCAAATCTTCAAAAAGGAAAATTTACCTTTATGTTAAGGCTACCAAAGAGGACTGGATTAACTACAAAAATGAAATTGAGTCGAATTTAGAACACAAACAACTTTTTGCTCGTGTCAACCATCTTATGCCCGACACTGTTGATCAAAGCATTATTGATGACATCTGGGATGATATCGCCTCTATCATACAAAAAGNNGCNGACTGTCAC
The DNA here is from genome assembly GCA_003550305.1 of Glomus cerebriforme. Classification (NCBI taxonomy): domain Eukaryota; kingdom Fungi; phylum Glomeromycota; class Glomeromycetes; order Glomerales; family Glomeraceae; genus Glomus; species Glomus cerebriforme. Next base: position 304,164 of record QKYT01000042.1, on the reverse strand, counting down.
ATACCTTCGAAACTTCTGTCAAATAAACATATTAAGGATAATTTTCTCTCTAAAGAAGGGCATTACTCGCAAGCCAATCTTGCCAGATTTAAACTCATCAAGAAATTTTACAACATTATCAAGGAAATCAAGGTTGACAAATATTTCTCTAACACAAACCAAAAATTATTAAAGCGTTTATCATCAGATATCACAAAGCAAGATCTGGAATCATTATCCTATTGGACAAATTCGTATATTAACAAGTGGTTACCCAAAGCTTTTGACTGGATCAAAGTAGCTAAACTTCACACCAAAGCTCTTTTTGACAGACAGAAATCTGAAGCTATTAACACAGCCATAGAGAGAAGGAATTACAACATCATCCATGATCAGAGGAAGATGCTTAATTCCATTCTAAATCGCTCTTCGAAGAAAATCGTTATCGACAGACTCTGAATTTCAACACCGGATGGGGAGACCTTATTAACTGAGGAAGCAGATATCAAAGAAGAAGCAAAGAATACTTTCAATGCTATTTTTACCCTGTGTAACTACAAGTTCA
>QKYT01000042.1:273572-291706 GCA_003550305.1 Glomus cerebriforme | reverse complement strand
ATACGCCATCCCGCCGAAACCCCCTAGTTTCGGCAAGCAACCTTAACAATGACTATAATAAAACATGTATCAGGCACAAAAATCATGTATCAGGCATTAAAATCATGTATCAGGTATTAAAATCATGTATCAGGTATTAAAATCTTATATCAGGCATTATTTGTTTATTAAAAATACAATAAAAATGTTTAAAATAAACTAATTAATTATAAACAGAACAATTTGTATAATAATTTTTATTTATAATAATTGTCTTTCTTTTTTTCTTCTTGTTTGTATTTGATGTATTTGATTCAGAAACTGCAATGGCCTTTTATTTTTGTTTAATAATTGTGAAGCCTTGCTAAAATAATCATTGGGTAACTGTAAGGTTGCTTGCTGAAACCTAGGAATTTAGGCAAGATGACATTTCGCTAAAAAGCGAAATTCTGCCAAAACTATATTAAAGTTATATTAAAAAACTGGCGAAACTCTGGAGAAAAGCGAAACTGCTAAAACCTATTATAATTGCCAAACCTGCTGAAACTCTGCCAAAACTATAATAAATCTATAGTAAAATTTTGACGAAACTAATCGTAGAATTTTGAAGAGATTTAGGCAGGCAATCTTAGGTGACTGTAATTTAAATTGAATGCGTTAATATGTAAAATTTTAAATAATAAAAAATGTAAATAACTCTTTATCTTCCAATACATTTTTATTAGTGGTAGTTTCAGTCAACCTTTGCATAACTGAATTAAGGATATTTCTTTTTTTCTCCTTTGTTATTTTAAAATAATTTCGCACTCCAGTTGATGAATTATGATCTGAAATAATCATAATTCAGCTGTTTGGTTTAAAAGACTAAAGAATTTATTCAATAATTTGTAGTTTTAATATGTTTAAATATTTATCTTATTTATCTTACATCATTAAAATTTGTATTTTCCATTTGAAAGAAATAAATTTGGTTTATTTTAAAAAAAAGTTTATAGAAAAAAAGCTTAAAAACACATTAACTATGAAAGTAAAAAGTTTATTACACAAAAATCATGTGATACTGGATAAATTACCCATTTGGCACTTCGACCTATAAGGTAGCTTATAATAGAAAAAAAAATCTACAAAAAAAACTCTTTCTTATTTTTTACATTTTATTAGAAATACACAGTAAATTTTACAAAATATTTATCGCTTAATAAAATTGTTTAAAATGGAAGTAACAGTATCTACCTATTCAGACAAATTTTTTAACAAATATATTCATTGTATAGAGTGCAAAACATAGGTAACAAAACACACATAAACTTAACCGCTTTCATACAATAACATAACTTTTGAAAAGACATGAAGAATAAAGATGGTTCAGTCAATAATATGGGTTATTTTGTCAAAGGAGTTTCTGACTATACACAAATATCATCAGCAATACTATTTCTTATCAGGAGAATAGTTAGTAAATTTTATGAAGACATTTTAGATGCTAATATACGCAGTTTAGACGAGGTCCTAGAGGAAATAACTAGGTATAAAATTACCATTGACAAACTCAAAGTGAAACTTGCTGTGGCAGGTTCTATACAGGCTCAAATAATTGGACTACAGCTGATAATATCATCTTCACAGAAACAGGTACAAGATTTAGAATAGCCTATTTTGGCAACTTCTAGTGGATCGACATCAACAGAAAACACTAATAGCAATACATTGAACATGCCAATTGTAATACAGGAGGATCACACAAATCATCATCACAAGAGATACCGCTTCAGGATGACGATCGCATGGAAATAGAGAAAGATGTTTCCAAATCTGTCAACTCACCACCTGAAAACTCTTCACAGAACTAAACAAAGTTCATAAAGAAAACAGATAATTCTGTACCCACTCCAAAGTCCTGTAAAGAAAAGACTAAGAAGGAGCACCTTTCTCACATCATCACAGGATTTATGATACTGCCTAAATTATAACCAAACGTACGTGATGTTATGTTATGCGACATTCTGGATAAATGGGATGCCAAGAAAATAATAAAGGAGATCAACAAACACTTAGGTTCTCTTGTGAAAGCCACCCTATCGAAACAATGCAAATATACCTATATATAGGCCACAATAGTACTGAGAACTTCAATACTCAACGTATTTGAAGAAGGTTAATGGCAAATTTTACTAGGTAACACTCTGGTTAGATAGTTCCTGACGGACTGGTTTTTGGAATAATGTAAATGAAGAACGGTCTTCCAAGCCATATTATCTGACTTCAGCGAAGGCTTTGAAGAATACTTTATATTTCAGGATAAGGAATTTATGGGGTACTATCGTCTAGCCATTATCAAATTAGTAAAAGATCCCAAAGGTAAACAGAAACTAATAGGGTTTTTCTGAACCTCAAATAACCTTAATCAAGCCTGCTAAGCTGATTTTAAGGTCCATGAATTCATCGTTAAATGGAAGATAGATAAAGTAGAGAAGAAAATGTCTGATCCATCTTATCTATTAGCATGAACTTCCTCTTCGAAGAAAAATAAAAACCCCAAACAGTCGTCCTCTACCAGATCCACCTCTGGAAAGAAAAATGACAAACGCACTATGAATAACCAGAAGTATTTCTTTATAGAAAAACAGGTCAATTGACTAACCGGTATAGTTGGTGACCTGCTTTCGCACTTCAACAACCTAGGTGGCATCCCCACAAATTATGCTTATAACAATAAGTTTCATAAAATCATGAAAGGAAGATTTAAATCACTGGTCCCAAATGTCTGAGGTTCCAATAATAAAGGTTCCTGATCTGGTTTTACCTATCCATTCAAGATTGGTACCCTCTTTAGCCTGTCTGTACATTTGTCTTAGGTGTGATAAATGGTCTTTACCTGGGGAATAGATAGGGTTTCTCTAGTTAGAACTAAAACTTTTTTTCCAGCTTCTTTTCTCCTTATGGACGTGTCAGAAGATTCAAGACCCTTGCCAGTAATGTGGAAATGTGTGGCATGGGTATGGTACGAAATCCCAAAACTCAAAATCCTGACAGGCCAAAATCCTGACACTCGAAATCCCAAAATCCAAAATTCCGATAGGGTCAAAATCCTGACAGGTACGAAATCCTGAAAAATTGGCCCGCATTAAGCATTAATGCTGACCGGAACTATAATTCGTGATTTATTAAACTTCTGAAAAAAATCCCAAAACTTAATTCCGGATGGCATTAAAGCTTAATGCGGGCTAATTTCAGGATTTCGTACCTGTCAGGATTTTGACCCTGTCGGGATTTTGAGTTTCAGGATTTTGTACCTGTCGAGATTTCGAGTGTCAGGATTTTGAGTTTCGGGATTTTGGACGGCACCCGTGTGGCACGCTCATATATTTTATTAGACTTTTTTTAGTTTAGTTTTCCTTTTCCCAGTGCATCTTTTTTCTTATTAGTTTTCCGTAGCCTACACAGTTCTCCCTTTTGAGTCTATTTCATGTATCTGTATATTGCTTTTAATAAAGTTCCCACCAAGTCATGTGAAATGGCGAAAGTAGGCGTTACAAAAAAAAAAGGTAGCTTATAATATTGGGAATCAAATTTGATTTTTATTTGATTTTGGGATCCTGCGTCAACCAATCAAATTTGATTTACCCAATATAACAGTTATTAGGCACTTCGTGCCGAATAACTATTAATTACCATAAAAATTTTTTCGTATTGCAAGTTGCAATCATTTTATCATTCTAATCGATTTTGAACAAATTAAAAAGTAAAACAATAAATTTTAAGCTGCTCGTGTCAATTTTTTATAAGATTTTCTCATATATTAGACATAAAAAGTTTTCTAAAATAGACGATACAAGAATTTAAAAGTTCCTAGCGAAAAATTTGGTTTAAAAAATTTAATCCTTAAAAAAGAATCTTTTATCAAATAAATCTTATTTCACGATTTTTACTTAAAGTAGATGTAAACTGTTTTTAACGGCCTCTATTTCATGATCAGCTCTTTCCGATTTATTTTCTACGTAAAAAAAAATAAAATTTTAATGTATTTTTAAAATTAAAGGCCAATAAAGTTGAAGCATTGTTAAAACATCCAATAAAGATTATAGTAATAATTATTGCATGAAAACTATCATCAGTTCCTTACTTTTTCTTTCATTTTGATTTGTGAATTTTTTCCTGTTTACAATTTCTTTCATGAGTCCATTTAATTTTGACCTGACTTAATTACAAATTATATTTTAACTGTTCAAATAATAATGTCATTTAACATCACTGACTTAAAATATATTTAATGTCACGACGTTACGATTTACGCAGTTTCGGAACTTAGAACGGTGTAATTCTGACTTATAATTTAGTAAAATTCGCTGTTTTTCCATCTTAAATTTCGCCTAGTTTTCCTTTTGTCTTTTCAAGTAAATAATTTAAATAATACTTTTTTTCTTATCTAATATCTAAATACTTGATTCTTACAAAGATTGTGATGAAACAAAAAAACAATCAAAAAGCTGGATTCGAAATCTGACGATGAAAACAATTATCCGGGTTACTCGATTTTATCCAGGTCAAAGCATCAAATATAATGTACAAGAAATTATTATCTTTATATCAACTCTGATCTTTAAAAGCTAAGATGTCCGATTTTGATAAAAATACATCACCTGCTAGTAGGAACTGATTCAGTTTCCGGAACCGCTCCAAATAATTGACTTGGAGCGGTCCTGTTCTGTAAAATTTAATTCTTTATTACAATAAAAAAACAGGAACATTTTAAATTTAGAGATTTATGTAATTTATTTTTTGATTGCATTATAGTTTTTATTTTTGAATGTACATAATGTACTGTACATTAAGAAAAATTAACGCGAGCTATTCTTTGCATTGTTTAATATCCTCATCTTTAATTTTGCATTGATTAATAAATTATTTTTTTGATACTTTTAAACAAACAGAGATATACAATGACAATTATTGGTTTTTATTGGACGGTAATAAATCACGAAAATCAGTTTTAAATAATAGGCATTTAGAAAAATCTACTGAGTACTGGTTGGCACTACCCAATAAAATTAGCGATTGAATAAAATGATATCTCAGAAAATTGAAGAATATTGGATTATTATGGATGAATCCTCAATCACCTCAGCAATTTTAGACCCATTCAATCTTTTCAGATGAATCAAAGTTAAGTAATTTCCACATTCATTTTGTAAACTTTGACAAGGAAAGCCGAACGTGAATCTCCGGTTAGTTATATGTGACATGGAACAGGATTATCTTAAGATTCAAGTAACGGCAAATATCACGTCCAAATGGGCATTCTTTTGTTGCTGTTGCATTTGAAAAGATTGTTTGCTAAAAATAATTTTGTTGTTTTGCCGAATTATAATAATTTAAATAACATTTGTATCAGTTAATATTTCACAATCAAAATATAAATATTTGTTTGACAGATATCGCAAGCTAAAGTGTATGACAAATAAATATTTGTGCAAACAAATTTTATTTTAATGATTTATTATGTCCCATAATCTAAAAAAATCAGATAATTCGAAATTTATATAAATCATAGTTATTGGATGTGGAGTATTAAATCGGTCTTCGACCGATATCCCAATAACTTTATTATTGTGTCAGTCATTAAGACTATGCGATACTATGGAGAATAAAGAGTATGGGAATCAAGAATATTGATATTTTGCCAACATCGGTTTTTCGATTTTCATAGTCACCAATAATCTGACAATTGACAAATAGTAAAGATTTCACATGACCTATACATACTTTAGATAAAAGTCGTGTGATGATAAAAAAAATTTTGGTTACTAACTTGCTTACTAACTACTAACTTGCTCATCTAAACATACATTAGTTATTATGGACTATAATATAATTTAGGACTAATTTAATAATCCAATTATTTCATGAATCTGAACTAAAATAAATAATAAATACAAAATTATTTAATTTATATATTTTAAATAATAAGATTAATAAATAAATATTAAAACAATTCTGAATAAGTCATCTAGAAAGCCGCTATCTTTTGTAGATTTTCATACAATTAATAGATTTTAAAATACGAAATATATCATTATATTACATACCTTCTATTGGTTTATTTTTACTAACATTAACGTTAATTCCAAACCAAATTCATCCAATACTTTGCTAGCAGTTGGTCTTTTTCAGGTTCTTGATTCCAACAACTTTTATAGAGTTCTTCATATTCTTTAGGAGTGTTAGGAATTATAATTTCACGTACTACATTATTAATTGCAAGAGCAAATTTATCATTATTGTTAACTCAATCTTTGAACGGAGGATATCCACTAGAAATTTCCCACATTAAAACACCAAAGCGAAGAGTCAGTGTATGGAAATTTTGGATCTAAATTACGTTTCGGTTCCATATAAGCTATAACCCTATATAAATTGTCGCTATGTAATACATTCTCATTATGTAAATAATTTAATCATCCATAATTTGAAATGCTAACTTTTTTAGTTAAAGTTCTTAAAGTTAATTTTGAGATAATTTTGGAGACCTCCACCATCAGCATATTGTATAACAAGTCAATGGTCGAAGTGACATAGTTTCAATCTAGTTTCCACTATGAACATCCTACGGAAATGTGTCCAATTTCCATGATGTACTCTTAATATTAATGAAGTTTCCATTTTTTTTTGAAATGTCTTAGATACCTTATGGAAATTGGACAGGTTTCCACTGTAGACACCAGGGTATCCATGATGGACACCGCAACAACATTTCGACCAGCGAGTAAATATTCTTTTGTTATTTCATCTAAAAAAAAAGTTATTTTTAGAAATAAATAAACGTTTTAATAAAAAAACACTTAAATTACCGTGGCTAATACCTAAGCAACGTATAATTCTATCACTGTAATCAAGGCCGTAAGTATATTTGTAATTCATGAATAAATGCGTCTAATATATCATATTTAACAACATTTGTACCAATTAATCCTTTATAAATAGCATAGCTGTTTAAATTGCTTTCGTAATATATCCAAATCCTCCTTTATTAAGAGATTCTTGGTTTTCTAATTCATTAAAAGATATGGACTTAAATGTTCTGTTCTTCAAGGCATTTTAATCTATTCAGTTGCATTATTACTTTGATAATATTTAATGGCTTAATGGATTATTTCAATTGATTAAGAGTTGAGACGACCTGTTGTACAGTATATCTGGACATTTACTTGGTTACTCTAAATTGATTCAATAAATAATAATTAATTTAAAATAATATATTTAAATTTATTTACCAATAAGTTACTATACTCAACTGGATTTTATCGATAGTTTTTTTTATCTTAGTCACTTAATATATATTAACCATTAAACTTGTATCAATTTTTTTTTCATTAAATGGTTCATGTCCAGCCATAAAAGCACGTCACTATATACATCGGATTTTTTTTTATTTAATTCATAATTTTGATTGTATACATATTTTGGTTATTCGGACCAATTTTTTTTGATACATCACTTGATGATTCAGCAATTTGTTTTGAGAAACTAAAGCTTACAATCTTGATGTTATTACGATGTACAAATATATTTCTTGAATGCTATTATTATACTAAAAAAAAAAATCAATTGAAGTTTTTTTTTTAAAGACAGTCATAACTGTGACCGATATCAGTTGGTCAAAAATAACAAACTAGATAAAATAATTAATTACCGAATAATATAATATCTTCATGTAATTACAACACTTATTGAAATGCTAACTCACATTTATCAAACCCATTAATTTCATTAAAATGTTCATATAAATAAAATTCTAACGTATTACCAGCATATTCCAAATTAAGCCGTAGTCGTAAACTCCAATAACTACGTAAGTAATATTTGGATGAGAATTGACTTTCGAATATATTTTAACTGTATGAATTAATATTAAATTTTTTTTAATGAATTTATATCCTTAAAAATTAATAGAAATATTATACTGTACCTCGCTTACAAGAACCCTCAAGAAAGTCTACATGATATAGTTTCTAAACGCAAACCCGATTTTTCCATTTAACACGACAGACCGGAAAATTTTCCTTTTGCTATTATTTCTACATTTTCGAACTCTGAATATGATGGCAGTGTTTTCGGTAATATACCTTTCTAACAAAAATCAGTTTCTAGCCCTATTCGGTTTAGTGGATTTTGATTGGGCTGATCTTTTGTGCAACGTGACCGAAAACTTAACTGTTAGCATAAATCATTTGAATATTAAATTACTGTTTTCTTGATCAATGAACCGATTTTAAGAATCAATCATCATTTAATATCTGTGATATTAGCATTAAATTTTATATGGTACCGCAATTTAATTAGTTGACAGCGCAAATTCAAACACGAAATTCCTAAAATTGTTTATTTAAATATAGCGAAGCTTTATTATAAATTAGTTTCAAGCAATTAACATTATATGATATGTATTTTTTTTCCTATCCTACAAGTTTAACTAAGGAATAAAGATTTCATGACTTCATATGTTATGATTTTTAAATTTAGAAGGAAACAAATGAGAAAAAGAAGATTATTTAACAAAGATTCATTTTTCTTAGATAACGAAAAATAAATTTTAAGTGATAGAATTATTCAAAGTCAAAAAGAGGTTATGGTGTTTAATACATATTTTTTATTTTATAGTGTTCATTCATTTAGTTTGTAGAGAACTTTCTATTATTCAAAAAATTGAACTTGAATTTGTATAACTATACAAAAATTGAGAGAAGAATTAAATGATAAATCATTTAAAATATCGTAAAAACTTCTAATTGGTTTGCTTATTTGTTACATTTTTATAAAGCATTTATCTTTCTAGCAAGGATTTTAATTTGCTCAAACGGTTCAACCTTAAGCCAAACTGTTTTGAGAAGCTTGATGTAAAAGTTAAACTGTTGATGTAGGCTAGATTTACTCAAACAGATTGGTTTAAATCTTCTCTATAATGACTCTATTTCATTTGATTCAGGTTCTATGAGTCAAACACGCTTAAATCAGACGATATAACTGTATATTAGATGCATAATAATTGAAGCTCATATTAAAAAGTACTAAAGAAGCTGAGATTTCTCTCTCGTTCTCTCTCTCGTGTTTGGAAAAGTGTGTGTTCAAACTCAATTTAAGCATCCTTTAAAGAAATACTACTTAATAGTTATAGATAACTATATTTAAGTTTTAACTAAAATATAAAAAAAATTATTTAGTTTTATTTTAAAAATAATAAATTAAAATTAATGAAAATTACTAAACTTACTAAACATATCACTTTGCAAATCTGAATTATTTGATTTAATAATACATTTTCCTGTAAATTCTGCATTTAATTCATTATAATTAGATCTGGTGTAAAATCTAAAATTATATATATGATACAAATACATACCTCCGCCGATTAATTTATTTTTAATATTAACTCCAAACCCCATGTTTGCAAATTCCTCAATTACTTTACAAATAGTTGGTCTTTTATCGGGTTCTTGATCCCAACAATTTTTATAAAGTATTTCATATTCTTTAGGAGTATTAGGAATCGTTTTTTCGCGTGCCCCATTAGTAATAGACACACCAAGCATAGTTATCTCATTTTTGCTATAGCTATTATTTTTAAAGGGAGGACGCCCACTAGAAATTTCCCACATCAATACACCAAAACTATAAATATCTGAAGATTTAGTATATGGAAAATTTGGATTAAAAATGCGTTTAGGTTCAACATAAGCAAGAACACCACGATCACGCATAAAAGCTTCCGATTTTTGATCTTGAATTCTTGAAATACCAAAATCTATAATTTTAGCCTTATTTTCATGGATCACTATATTTTTAGAATGCTAAAATAAAGTTGAATTATTATTAATCATCATTTTTAATAAAGTTAATATAGTTAATAAACATAAACAATACTCACAAGATCCCTATGTAAAACATTTTCATTATGCAAATAATTTAACCCTTCTGCGATTTGACATGCTAAATTTTTTTTATCTGTCCAATTTAAGTTCAAATTATTTTTAAGATAATTTCGAAGGTCGCCTCCATCGGCATATTGCATAACAAGTAAATATTCTTTTGTTGTTTCATCTAAAAAAAAAGGTTATTTTAGAAATAATTAAATAATCGTTTAAATAAAAAATACCTTAAATTACCTTGACTAATACCTAAGCAACGTATAATTCTATCACTATAATCAATATGTAAATGTATCTGTAATTCATGAATAAATGCGTCTGATATATCATATTTAACAGCATTTGTATTGGTTAATTTCTTGTAAACAACATAATTGTTTGTTTTGGTCCAAGTCACTCTCGTAACATGTCCAAATCCCCCTTTATCGAGTGGTTCTGGATTTACTAAATCATTAAAGGATATGAAATTAACTATCTTATTTTGCAAGGCTTTTTTGATCCGCTTAGTTGCATTATATTCTTCTTTCTGATAATCATCAGGAGATTTTTTTAATATTTCGTTATCGGATTTCAATTGATTAAGAGTTGAAACAACTCGTTTCATATCTGGACGTTCATCTGGTTCACAATTCCAACATTCTAAATACATAAATAACTGAAATTAATCCGATAAACTTTCAATTTTATATTAAATCAATATTATTACCTATGTATAATTTACTATATCCTACTGGAGTTCCATCAACAATTTTTTCTCTCTCCCCATTTGATATACATGTAGCTACTGCTAAATTTGTATTATAACCTTTAGCATAGAATGGTCGAGATTTGCTTGAAATTCTCCATAAAAGCATCCCAATACTATATACATCAGAACGTTTATCTGATTCATAAATATTCAAAGTATCAGCACTTTTTTTTGGATCCATATAAGGTATAATATCAAGTAAATATATTGAATCACTAGACCATTTAGGTACTTCGGATGGTAAACCAAAGTTTGCCAACTTAATATTCTTCTGATGTACGAGTATATTATTCGCATGCTAAAATAAATTATTAATTAATAAAGTTTCAAACCCATTTTGCATAAAATAATCAATTATAAAAGTTAAAATACTATACAAAATTACGATGCATAATGTTATTATCATGTAAATATAATACAGCACTTGACAATTGTGAAGCTAATTTAAGCTTATCATCCCAGTTAAGGTTATTGAAATTCTTATTTAAATAATTTTCCAATGTATCACTGTCAGCATATTCCAAAACCAACATGTATGGATTCATTTGAAACATGCGAGATGTGCCTGGAAAAAGAAAAAACAAATTAATTTAATGATATTTTTTGTTATTCTCCCACTCTAGTTTCATAGGAAGTAACGCATAAGATATTTGATTCTTTTTACCATACCATCTTCTATCCTTGTAAATCCATAGAATTGTAAAATATTTTCATGATTAACAGTACGTAATAATCCCACCTGACATATATATTACATAAATAAATGTTAATTTTTATTTAAATCGAGGCTTTGAATATATACAGTACATACCTCATAAATAACTTTGTCAATAGTTGCATTATCACTATTAAAAAATTTCAAAGCAAAATTTTTATCATTCAAATTAGCGCGAATGACGTTTCTTCTTCTTTTTATCGATGAAATATTTTTGAAGTCCGAATATTCATAGCATTTTATTTGATTTTTATTAATAAAATTTTTTAAGCAATCATTATCATCGTTGGATTTCAATTGATTGAGATTTGATCCAACTCGTTCATATTTCTTATATTCTAGAAAATAAATAAATTAATACAGATAGAAACTTTTAATTATACATTAAATTAAATTATATTACCTGTGTATAATTTACTATATTCTACTGGAGTTCCATCAATAATTAATTTTAAATTTGCATTATAGCTTTCATCATGGAATGGTCGACGTCCGCTTGAAATTTGCCATAAAAGTACACCAATACTATATACATCAGACTTTTTATCTGATCTATAAGAATTTTTGGTATCAAAACTTATCGGATTAATATAAGGTATCGACCTTTTTAAACCAAATTCTTTATTTTCATACTAATTATTTTATATATATATAGTATATATAAAAATAAAAATAAAAAAATTTAAGCAACTAGTAATTCATGATATACATTTTATGGATATAAAAATATATTACCGTATTAATACCGTCACGTACAGCACTTGCTAGTTGAAGTGCTAACCAGTATTTATCATTCCAATTAAGTTCCTTAAAATATTCATTTAAATAGGCATTTAATGTACTACCATCAGGATCTAAAAAAATAACGTAATATCATGTGATCGTTATTAATTTATTAGTTAATTTAAATAATTCTTTTATAATAAGCCATCATACCATCATACCATGTAATCGTAAAATATTTTTGTGGGGATTAACAAACTGGTGGAAAATCAAAAATAAACAAGTTTTAGAAATTATAATAAAACAAAAACCATCATATTAAAACTTACCTTTCTGACAGCTTTATCATTATCAACCCAATTATTACGTGATACGAATCCAAATAAACCTTTGTGATATTTTTTATTATTTGATTCTAGCATATCCTTTAAACCCCACGATTTGAGCATTTTAGTTTTTTTATTTTATTTTTTTTTTTGAGTGAAAGCTTTCAATTTTAATTATATATTATAATAACAGTACCTAAAAATAATAATTATTTTGGTAATGATTTTCTTTTTGCCGACTGCGGTCTGCCGCTGTTGCCGCTGTTGAATACTTGATTAGATGTAAATGACGTAATTTAAGAAATTTAGGTTAGGATTTAAGAAATAGTTTAGTTTCTATAATTAAACATAAACAATACCCCTTTTTAAAAAGTGAATCAAATTAACAAAAATGGAAAATTAAATTAACCGCATTTGGTTTACAACAAGATACTGTGTCACAAAAAGAATTTATTTTCAAGTCAGAAGATTATGATACGAATCATATGATACTTTGACAGAGATTTTGATTGATATTAATAATTTGAATACTGTAATCTTGTCTTACTGGAAAAAACAATCTATAGTTCATTTTAAAAGTGTTTGAGATTTTTTACAATCGGATTTAAATTTCCAAAAATAATCAAAATCTCTGATCGGATAGTTGAAAAAGGATAATTTAAAATCCGGTACATGTTATGGATTTTAGGTTTAATAATAAATAATATATAGTATCGGTACTAATTTTAATTTTACATTTAATTACATCGACACTATGACGAAATATCTATTGTTTTAAAGAAATTGTTATTCCAAGTTTTTAATTACTGTCTTTGATTTTAATTCATTTTGAAAAAAAATGCAAGATAAATAAGATAAATCACTTCAGAAAATAAGACGTATGACCATTAAATCATATTTCATATTTCTCTGGCACAATTTTCAAATAATGTGTCCACATGAATGATAAATCAAATAAACCTTATTTATACAGTCGCACATCACACGCATCTTTCCCACGCGATCATTGTGAACTTTTTCGAAACAAACCGAATGAATTAGAGAAGATTTGTTATTCGTGAATGGGTAAAAGGAATGAAAACGGTTCAATAATAGCTTTTTTGAAATTTCTTTCGTTCTTTAATAAATCTTCCATAGTCAACCCATTCCCATGTCTTTTGATATTCTCTCTTTTTAGATTGTACTGCACAGACATTTTGAATGGATCGTATAATTTTTCAAACCTATCAATAATTCCATAAAAGAGATACGTTCTTGTGGATTCTGCTTCCAAGCTATAAATATAATCAAATTATTCGAATGTTAATTATTATCCTTTATAAATTTATTATTATTTTTTTTTTCGTCGAAATTATAGCAACTATATCTCAATTTTTTTAAAGCTGTGAAAAATAAATCCGTTTCAACGGTCAACGGTCTTGACTGCAGCCTGCAAATATTGACGATAGCTTGCTTATTAAATAACTTTAAATAAAAAATTTTTTTTTTTTTTGATTATAATTATAATATTTTAAACAATAAAAGATATTCGACAAATTTATATACATGAAATTAAATTTAACGCACTCCAAAGAATAAAGTAAATACAAGCAAAGATAAAATAGATTTTACCTTGTTGCAGTGAAATAAAATAATCTTTAACATTCACGCGTAACGACTTCATTTCGAGAAGTAAGGCATTATTTATTTATCATATTACTAGTTACAGCGAATAAAAAAAAAATTCCAATTATTGAATAGAGGAATATATGAAGATATGAAATCAATTGAAAATATTCAGAAACCATAATGATTTAGAGGTCCACGAAACGAGGATCGTGTACCTTGCTTTACAGCTTTAGATACAATAATACAGAGTTGATTGCTTAAGACACATATACACATACTTCATATATAAAGTTAATACTAATGTAATAAAATTCTTCTATTCTTTTATTAGATTGTTGCTGGAAGCTTTTAATAATGATCATGTTATGGTTCAGTACTCAGAATCTTAAAAGCCAGAAAAACTGTCGCGGTATGTGATATATGTGATTACTGTATATTTTCAAATTCTGAATCTATAAGATGATAATGAATTTTTTATCAGAAATCTCTGAAAAAAAAAGGTCAACATAGTGAAAAATAAATGGTTAGCGTTATACAGTAGTCTTGATTTTCGATAAATCATTCAGGCAAGTGTGCATATTGTATTTATTTTTTAGAGATATGCATATATAGTGACTGACAGGCACGATATTAAAAAATGTTCCGAATCCACCTAAATAAAGCAGTTTCTCTCGTCCTTCTTTTTTTAAAAAAAAAAAGGATAAAAGCAAGTTACATAGCTTAACAAATATCTACAGATTTTGTTAACACATTTCGTGCATCCACTTCCACTTAGCTATGAGAAATTCCCGACGCTATTGTGATAGTTGAATCTTTAGGTTGATGTATAGTGGACGGCCTACTGTGAATGTTCTTCTTTATTTTATTATCTTAGTGCAAAAATTTTTGCAATGTAAAATTCTTGAATAAATATTGGATTTGGATAATAAATAGATTGCGCTATGAATATATTGTTGTACTAGTCCCAAATAGAATTCCCCATTTTAGTCTGATGTATTATTAACATAGATTGGGACAAGCAACCCGATTTATACGTTCAAGTACGGTTACTTAGTAACTTATTACTAATAATTTATTTTTTTTCATAAAAGGATACCTCAAAAACGATTTATTCAAAGAAATTTTAACGATTTAAACGGGTTAATAAGCTAAAATCAAATAAATGCGATAGATATAAAAAAAATTTTTAATGAATTTCAAAAACTTATGGCTAATAGTATACAGTTACATGTACAGTCTGCTCGCTTTATAACGAATTTTGATTTAACGAATTTTTTTTTAAATATAACGAAGATTTTTTGTATGATATATGGTGAATATAAATATTTTATCAACAATATACCCCAATATACCAAAATTTTTCAAATTACACCATATATTCCCATTATATTAACGGATTTTTTTATAATGAAGGCCTGATTGGCCTGGACATCAAATTTGTAGCCTAGTGTAATCGGTATCTCACGTAGCAATGATATTAAATTTGGCCTATTTGTATAATTTTGACTTTGAAAATGGGGAAGGGATTGTACAAGAGATTTTATGGACGGACCTTAATGATAGAAAGTATGGTTTAATAATAAATGGGTTAGTTGTATTGTCAATTAATAGTTCTTAATTGAGCCGCAGTCACAATTAGATAAAAAATCATGTGACCGCCACGAAAAAGTCGTCAAACTACCTGCTATTCAAACCAATTCCTTTGCCGATTTACTTTATTCTGAACAAGCAACAGAAAATTCAATAATTCACACGGAGTAATATTATTCGTTCTTAACTTTTGTTCGAAACAAGTACAATTCTTTTCAATCAGCTGAATTTTTCTTTACATTAAAATGTGCTATTATAAAAAATTTTTTTGTTTCACTAAGTTTTGGTAAATTTTAAAAAATTTTGTTGCAAAAATAACCCAATCATTATTAGTTATGGTTATTTAATACAATTAAGCAAAAATTAGCACAAAAATAAGCAGTATTAACAGTTAAACACCACATAATATCAAGATCTAATGATGCGGGCAAAATCATTAATGATCTGGGTGGGAGCCGCGGGACTCTGCGGGAGTACTTATTCTTGAAATATATCAAATTATCAGAATTTATCATATAAATTGCAAAAATTAACAAAAATAAGCAGTACATAATATCAATATCTAATGATGCAAGCAAAATCATTAATGATCTGGGTGGAGTACTTATTCATGAAATATATCATCAAATTATCAGAATTTATTATATAAATTTATGCGCTCAATAATGAGTGCCAAAAATTCGTCATAAAAATATTTATCTTACACGCTATAATAAATATAACCAATACAATTTTAATGAAACATTGAGGCGTTAATCGGCATTATGCCATAACTTCTATTTTATTAGTAAGCATGTACACTTGTAGTCTTGTACAGTACAAGATCATACATCAACGACCCACGTGTACTTGTACCGTGAAAAATAATCTTAAAGTAATGCATCTGAAATGTAGTAATTTTATTTAAAAAACTATCATTATTATTATATTACAATTAAGAAATATTAATAACGTAAAGATTAAGAATTAAGATAAGTAAATACAGTACTATCATATACATATATTTTTTTTATATGGGAAATAATTTTTGAGCCCAAAAACGATGATTTATAAAAGAAGATTTACATTCATTCATTTCATCAGGTATACTTTTTAATAATTGATCATAATCGTCATGATTTACACCAATAATTTGGGATAAACGAGGTTTTATCGCACTCATTATCATTATAAAATCCTCACAAACCAATTCTCCAAGTCGTCTATTATATAATAAAATAAGGTTAGTTGATGAATTTAGAAATAAAATAAATAAAAAACTTAAAAAAGACTTACCCAGCCCATGAACCACAATTAATTGATTTTTCATCATGAAATACTCGATCAATTTGTTTAGTATCTATTAGAAATTGTTCTAATTTTGTCGTTATATTTATACAAATATTCTGTGATTGAAGATCTTTTATAACTAACAAAATAAAGATTTTTAAATTTGAATAAATTTTTTTATATAAAAATCATTTTATAAAAAGTAAAAATTTTAACTTACAAGCATCATTCAAATATATGGTTATTTGACCATAATCACGTGCTTTAAATTCCGGTTCCATTAACTAAATAATATAAAAAAATCATAATTAATACTTTAACACACACACACACACACACACAACCTTTTAATAATTCAATACGTACCTCAATCCAACCACCAGGTTTAGTTATTCTTATTAATTCATTTATTACATCTTTCCAATCTTGTTCAGAAAATCCATAACTTAAATTTCTTATAAAAACGTAATCAAAAGTAGAATTTTTAAATGGTAAACCATCTAAGACATTTCCTTTAATAAATTTAATATTTTTTGACATATCATCATTACCAATTAAAGTATTAGTTAAATCAACACCAGTAAAATTAGATTTTGGAAAAGTTTCAGCCATATCTAATAACCAAGCACCAGGACCACAACCTAAATCTAAAATTTCAGCACCACCAATTTTTAAAATTTCATTAACAGGAGAAGAAAAATTACTTTGAAAAACATTATGAAGTATATAATGAAGAGTTTTTAATCTATCCATTTCAAGTTCATCATTTGGTAAAAAATATTTTACAGAATCAATATTATGAAAACGTCTACCATCAATAAATTTATATTCTGATGATAAATCATTATTATTAATATTAATATTAAAATAATCTGAAGAATCTATAAAAGGATTACGTGGAGTTCCTGGAGTATTCGGAGCTGTTATAGAAAATATACTATTCGATGGTGGAGTATTTTTTGGTAATGATGTTGCTAAAGACCATTTTGATGAAGATTTTATAGAAAATGATGATACTCTTTTATTAAGAAAACTATTTGATCGTGAATTTGTTGATATTGTTGATAGTGAAGTTTGTTTTGATGAAGTAAAAGTTCTTTCAGAATAAGAAGAATTTGATGATGACAAATTTTTTGAAAGTGATTTGCCCATATTTAAATAAAGAACTACTGTAAGTCGGAATAAAAAAAGTTTAAAAAAAGTTATTCCTTGTTCTTTGTTCTTTGTTATTTGTTATTTGTTCTTTTTTTTTT